>CAXIVR010000008.1:20846678-20971678 GCA_964035755.1 Teleogryllus oceanicus
ATTTAATCAAAACTATGTGACCTTTTTTGAAAATGTCGCAGTAGATTTTTGTAAAGAACTCCCAAAATTGAAATATCGATTTCAAATTCGAACGACCGTGGCATCAGCCATAGAAATTAAAAAATGTCACTTTTGAATCAAAATTGGCAGAACGGTTTAGCCGCTTGCGTTATTCACAGATGGACGGACGCAAAGACGTTTTGCTGTCTGTCGATTTTTCGGTATCATGGACTCGCAAAACATGGATTCTGGCCACACCATGTGTTAGAGGATTTTTTTCTCTATATAGCATCCTGTGTATCTACTTTTTCGTTGCCTGGGCCATGTAGTAAGAGTTTTGCAGACGAAAATTCGCCGTTGGGAGATTCTGGATCATCTACATTACTCACCCGATATGAGTTCCTGCGATTATGATCTCTTCGGCAAAATGAAAGAACAACTGCGAAGAACCCGGTACAATTCCAGAGGATAAATTATTCATGCTACAGAGCGGTCAATATGGGACATCAATAGAATAGACCACAGATGGTGTACGACGGCGGCTTTCTAACATTTGACAAAAGGTCATTAATGACGGAGGCGATTATATTGAAGGTGTGCAAATATGAATGGCTCTGTCAATAAAGTCATTTCAGACAAAAAAACATTTCTCTTTACTTTTTATCCAACCCTTGTACTTAAATGTGACAGACTAACGGAGATAAGAGTTTAATACATTTAAGGCAATCAATTTAAGTTGCAATTTTTATAAACTATTTTAATATTTTTTAAACAGGATGTACTTCTTGCTGTTAATTTGTGTTTACTTTCTCGCAACGGAGTAGAGAGAAATTTATGTAATGCTGCGCGAAAAAACGGCGAATTTTTGCTGAAAAACTCATATTACAGGGCCCTAGAAACGAAAAAGTGGGTAAATCCAAATTCTAAATTTCGAAAAAAAATCTTTTAACACGTGGAGTAGCCAGAATCAATGTTTTGTCGGTCCTTGGATATCGAAAAATCGAAGGACAGCAAGACATCTGTCTGTCCGTTTGTGAACAACAGTTAAACCTTTCAGCCGATTTTCTTAACTTTATTTTCTCCAATCGATCCGACTTATGTCGAGGCTCCTTGAATTTGAAACCGATATTTTAATTCTGGGGACTACTTTACATGACGCCCCTGGGACATATTCGAAATGTTGAAATATGCCTCTATCGTTTTTGATATATTTGTAGGGCAGTGCGAAGGATCTTTAAGAGAATAGTGCAGGTCTAATATTCGTTCAAAATCCCAATTTTACGAAATTGACAAAAATACAAATTTTTTCGAAGTCTTCCTACAACTAAGGTATTGCAGATAGAGATTTTTCCTTAATGAAATCTGTTTCTTAAAGATAGATTTTGAAATTAAGTAACGTACAATTTTGGAAAATTTTAATATTTTGAGTAATTGTTAGTGAAATACAGGCAATTTTAAATTTAGCCATGTTTACATACATACCTTCGTAGAACGTCATAATCTACCTTATCTCTTTTTAGATATTGACACAGAATATAAAGTAATATCAACATTGTCACTTACAATCAATAAATGAGGGCTACCAGAGCTGAGAAATCACCATGTTATTCCGTGAAATTTATTTGTGTTAACTATTGACCTGAAACCATCGAAAATGACAACACACATAATACTCAGGAACACCTAATAATACATTTTCAGAGAGCCTCTGGATTTCGAGTCCATTCGGAGGGCGGGAGAGGACGGAGGTGTACAGAGAGAGCGAAGGTAAAACGTGAGAGCCAACGAGCCATGTCCAAGAAAACCAAAGCCAGAACATACGTAAATAAACCTGATTTGCTGAAGAAAAACACAATTGCGCAGAACTTCCAGGCTGACACGTGCTATACCAAAAGCGGTTGTTTTTGTAGCACTTGTACTCAATGTGAGACGATCCTCCGGTGTTCTGATAAATCAGAATAGAAAAAGTTTTGTTTTATCAGAAGAGAATAAAGGAGAAGAAAGGGGAAAAGGAAAAAGGGAAGAAAAGACAAAAAGGAGAAAAGGGAGAAAAGGAGAAACAAAAATGAGAAAAATTGAAAAGGGAGAAAATGAGACAAAGCAGAAAGAGGACAAAAGAACAAAAGGGACAAAGTCACCAAGGCTGTCATAAAATTATTTCATTTTGCTCGTAGGATTGCGCCAGTTGGCCTACTGCCGTTTTGTCGACCCTTTCCTACTTGCAACATAAACACTTTCACACTTACTACTTGTATCATAAATAACTATCGTACGGATAACAATGCAATCTCTTAGTCTTTGATCCCGGTGAATAAGCTGTCATGAAAACTTAATTTTACAGGAGAGCAAAACAGCGCATAAATAAATTAAACTAGGGATAATTAGAAATGATATTCAAATGAAGATGATATTCAAACAACTTTTGTGTAGGTTTTGTTTGAATATCATTAATCCCTATTGATAGCATTAGTTTAAAGATGTTTTCCTGTAAAAATAAATGTTTCTTTTACTTAACAGCTTATTCACCGGGTCAAAAATATTTTCTCAAATCAGACTTCATGATTATGGCAATAAGATACAGTACAATAGAGCTACAAGTACATTTTTAAGAAAGTTGCTGTTTCACGAGAACAGCTGTGTCATAAACAGTGGTGTAATGAGTATGTTAATTCAGTCGGAATTGCGCATGTGAAAATTATCGGATTAATATAATATTTAGTCTCTGGGATGGGTCATTGGCAGTATACTAGCTTCCCGTGCTGTGGTCCCGGGTTCGATTCCTGGCTGAGGCAAAAATAGATTTGTTGCTTTCCTTTAAAATCGTCCCAGTTTCTGTCGCTGTGTGAAGAAGAAAATCTCAAGCAGGCGGATTTTGCTAATTACGGTGAAGAGAATATGTCATGTTCGCCTTATGTCGATCTTACCCCAAGCGTGGAAATTTATGTAGACCTAGGCAAGGGGACACCGGTAGCTAGCTGGCGACGTCTGACTGCCGACCTAATAACGCCACATACTTACAGAATACAATATTTACAATTTTTATCAAACTCGAGAGTGCTTTCCGTTTTGAATTATTTCCGAGTTTCTGCGCACCGCGCATGTCGCGAAGTTTTCTTTCAGTTTTGGGCACACTGGACATAAGTAATATAGGCCTATCAACCGGTACTCAAAATGCGCAGTCAGGAAAAATTCTTAAAGTTCTCGTTCAGCCCCCACCCCACACCCCAACCCCACATCTCACCCCATTTCACACTCCACACCACACCACACCACACCACACCACACCACACCACACCACCACACCACACCACACACACACCACACCACACACACCACACCACACACACCACACCACACCACACCACACCACACCACACCACACCACACCACACCACACCACCACACCACACCACACCACACCACACCACACCACACCACACACACCACACCACACCTCACCCCATATCACATTACACCTCACCACACCTCAGCACACACCCGACACCACACCACACACCCCAACATACCCAACATATACACACACACTCCCACACCTCCCCTCCTCTCTCTCTCTCTCTCTCACACACACACACACACACACACACACAAGGCGAATACCAGGAGCGATGGTTCGGAGCACTGATGTCACTACAATGCCTCTGACCGTGAGGTCCTGGATTCAAGTCCCAACCGTGGCAGGATTTTCGACACTAGCTACATAGCTAGGTCGAATTCACTGCTCTCTGGAGGAGAATTCTAGCGTCCGATTGGTATTTTCCGTGATTTCTCCGATCAATAGCAGGCGAATGCCGGAGCAGTATCTAACAAAGGTCCGCGCGCGACCTTACACATTTTCATGTACTACACTGTCACACATGCCGGGAGGCCAGTCAGGAGCATAGAGTTTGACTTGGCTGAGGAAGTGCCACACTGGTGGGCGATACCTAGGAGTGGAAAACCGTTAGCCGCCGGTAGGTCTCACCATTCAACAGGGAAGATCACCGCCACTCGGGAGAAAAAGCACTGCACTTACGGGACTAATGACCTTAGCAGTTGACGCGCTCGTATTCACTTCTAATCAATTTCAGAAAATCGAGGCGAGTGCTGATAAGCAGTGACTCAATTGACCGGGGTCTCAGAATTTTGTGAACTTAGTGGCGTGCGAGAACTGTGGATAATTGGGACAGGGTTTCGACGCCTTTTGTATATAGTCAGTCCTTAGCATCGAGGTGGAGGTACTATGCTCGCACGTTTCTTGATCCTGAGCGGATCGCGGTGACGTAGGTTGTCGCGATCTCTGGTGGAGAGTTGTAGACTACCACCCGGACCCTGAGTTTCGCGGTGGCACTCACGTCATTAGCTTCAAGGTGGAGGTACTATGCTCGCACGTTTTCTTGATCCTCGAGCTCCCTAGTCCTCTCAGCCCGGCATAGCACGGCCCGGTAGAAAATATGAGCTCACTCGGACGTCACGGCTCAGTTTGCAGTGCTGCCCACCTTCTTCCTTTCCAATGCGGACTTCTAGTTTTCGGCTCCTTTCTATCGACCTGTGCGTACCATGCCTTCTTGTTACTCAATGATTTCTATAACTTTAAATTATTTTTTCAGAATTAAAAAAAAATCTTCCGTTGTTTCTCATAGCTATCTACTCCAAGACGAATTATTACGTTGTTTTCTGTCAATAAAGTTGACAGCCCTTCACTGCCGTAACGTAGACAGAACCCGCCTCTCCCAGCACCCCCCGCTGTGGAGTATCAAGAAAAAGTGCGCGATTAGTAGTGAGTAGGCGATGCTATGCTCCGTGTAGCCGGGCATTGCACGGTAACCCACCAGTAGGGCCTCTGGCGCGTCGACCTTTGGACAGGACTGGGTGAAGGAATGGGAATGCTCTGGATCCCATTTTTCCAAAGAATCACAGCAAAAATTGAGAGGGGGTAATATGCGCGTAGCTCGTAATGAAGTAAAACAATTTTTCAAAAATTTAATTTATTTGTTTAATACTGTTTCAAATGGATAGGCTTTTCCGTGTCTCGCCTACAATTTGCTTCGGATCTGCTGACGATGAAAATTGCAGGGAGTTAGCCGTTTGTAAAGAACATTACTGCAACAAATAACGCAGGAAGAACATAGGAAGGTTTTCCGAAAATTTTATCCATAAACTTGAGTGGGTTACACACGCTAGGGGGCCAATTTTCGTTATATAATTTAATATTTTTATTTCATCTTATACATGTTTTAGTGTTTATACGGTCCCGTTAAGAGCAAAGGTTTTCAGAAAATGGTGTCAGTGAGCGGTACAACCTTAATTCAAAAGCTAAGAGTGACAAACTTCTCTCGCTTGCTTTACGGCCTATTTCCATTTCTTACAAATGTGTTTTCTGAGAGCACCCGCATATGCCACTATATTTTCAATCAAAATGTAGCTGTATATCCCGATTTTCATAAAATATGAAGTAAGAATAATCACACCTTCATGCATACGTAAAAAGAAGTCAATAAGTGAATACGCCGCTCATGATATGACAATCTGACTTTTGACTAATCGTTTCCACATATCCACTTCATCAAGAGGTAAAATGAGTCACGCAATATCCCAACCTCTCTCTCATATACACGCAGGAAACGAGTGATCAGAGCAATTTCTGTGGTTGTGGTTATTGACCGACTTGTTCACGAGGCGAGATAAGAACGCTAAGGAAGTAACTTGTATACAATGTTCACGTGGCTAGTGGTATTGCTGGTATTAACATTTGGACAGGAAGGGATTGCGAAAATGTCAGGTTTACAGTTGCTAATCCATAACGTTCGTGTACAAAACATATCTACCGAAAATGAATGCGTAACAAGTAAAGCAAACACAAGAAATTACAGTGGTATACGAGGCATACTCGCTTACCGTGATTCAATCTTCCATCACCATTGGATAAACAAGGAAGGCATCAAAATACCAGGTGGACCCGCTCATCATATTTTCAAAACGTTTGTGAAGGTCACCGGTATCACTCTGGAGCATTCTATACCGGTCCCGCCAATTTTCGGAAATAAGATAAAAGGAGTTTACAACGGAGAACTCGGGCATCTCGAGAAAGGATTGGGCGACATTTCATCCAACAAGGCTTACCTCATGCACGACGTCTACGCGTTTGCCGATTTCACAGTGCCTGTTGCAGAGAACCCGTACTGCATCATGGTGCGCAGAGCTCCTGAAATGACGTTCGCGCAACTCCTCTACCTGCCGTACGATGCGCTAGTGTGGGCCGCCTTTGTGTCTTCTCTGGTAATGCTGGTTCCAGTGTGGCACGCGACGCATTGCGTGCAAATTCCAGGACGTAGCGAGGTCAAAGGGGTGCACCCCACCGTAGGACGCGCATTCTTTGATGTCGTTTCCGTGGCGCTAACAGGTGGTTGCGTTCATCGTGCGGTTGGATTACCACAGCGAATAACTTGGGGCACGTTGCTGCTAATTGTGGTGGTGATCAGCAACGGGTACCAGGGTAAGTTGTTGGGTTTCTTAACGGCACCCCCGCGCCTTCCAGAGCTGCAAACTCTGGAGGAAGCCGCAGACAGACTGCAAGCTGTCATCACACCCAGTGTTGTCAGCAGTGTCTTCGAAGATGAAAACGCCAGCGATGTTCTCAAACGACTGCTGAGCAAGTTTAGAGTAATCACGTTTGCTGACAACCCGGATTACCACGAGGCGTTGAAAACAAAACTTGTCGTACAACCAGAAAACGTGGGATTTATGTCGCCTTCAGCGTACTTCCCCCTGTATTCTCAGAAGCAGGAATACACCAAAGACGGCGAGAGGATGATCCATCTAATGCAAGAATGTATTATTTCACCGGGGCATATGGTGTACCTGGTAAGGAAGAATTCTTCTGTGAGTGCTCCGTTCAAAAAGTTCATGATGCACATCGTGGAAGGTGGTTTGTTCGACCATTGGACTCGAGAATTGCGATATCGTATGGACGCCAACGGGTTGATGGTGCCAGATAGCTATGGTAGTTTGACCAAAAGACCGCGTTCCCTGAAACCGAAGCAGCTGATGGGAGCATTTGTTCTGGTAGGAATTGGGCTCAGTATTGCCAGCGCGGTGTTTTTCTTGAATGGTTGGTGAACTTCGCGTTCCTGCAGATTTCTTTAGATTGCTTCAGACACCGCATTGGCCAAAATTATAAATTTCTTGATAATATCTTAATAAAAAAATTTTAAAGGAATTAAAAATTTGTGTCTTGAGTGAATAAAATTTATTTATTAACTTTATTTAATATATTTTTTTAAATTAATTTTGGTCACTTTATAAAAATTCAGGTCATCAGCTATCTCATTCTGTTTACATCAGTACTTAAAATAAAAATATTGTTTCATTATCAATTACATTATAATTACATATTTCTAGTGGTTTTCAAATTTTAATATAACCATCCCTGATTGATCATGTATACAGACTTCCTTCTATTCCAGTAATTTCCTTGCATTATCAAGTCCTAGGATTCAAGAATAATATGTATGGGGAGTAGACAATGCAGCACCTCATTGAGGCCAGAGTTCATAGTTGAACTTTTTTAACAGTCAATGGCGAGTGGACAGAGGAGCACCCCATTGCTCACTTTAAACTGAATTACTTTGAACCGAAAGTAATTCAGGTTAAAGTGACCAATCCGTAGTATGTAATGATGACTTTTCCCATCTTTTGAAGTTTGATTTCGGAAGACCTGGTTCCAGAACAGTTTGTTATTTGATGAAATCTTATTTATAAAACTCAATAAACCTAATCTTTTTGAGCGAGTCCACAAAGTCTGGCCAGAAAAGTGACGATTTTCTTCTTCCTAAATGCATGCATTATCTCAGTTTGCAACCGCCAGCAGAGGCGACAAGGGTGAGAATTCACCTTTAATTGGCAAATTCTCGCAGTACATCTCGCAATTTCCATCCTATAACACTTCCAAACCTTCTTGCATCGTGAGATAGGATCAGACGTTTTTCATAGTCAAGTTTTTCTTTTGTTCTCTTCTTTTTTCTATCTGTTTTTTATGTGA
The DNA here is from genome assembly GCA_964035755.1 of Teleogryllus oceanicus. NCBI lineage: Eukaryota > Metazoa > Arthropoda > Insecta > Orthoptera > Gryllidae > Teleogryllus > Teleogryllus oceanicus. Next base: position 20,854,717 of record CAXIVR010000008.1, read on the forward strand.
GTGTAGTGAAAACTGCTTTCGAAGTCTGGAATGTTTCATTCGTTCACTTTTCTGTGCCTTTCGGAACTTCTAAAAGTATCATTATTTTATCGTTCTTGAATAAAGTGTCTAAATTATTTTTTCATCAACATCTGCAAAAATGCCACCATGCTTTTAAATTGTTGGCTCAAGCTTTGTCGGCTTGAGTCTGTAATGCATGGCTGAAATTAGGATGATAGAACTAGGGACACTTATAGAGAGGGACGCGAGGCTTACTAGCCATTTTCTGAACTACCAGACACCTGACAATATCTTCACCAACAAAAATGCGCTAATATTAGAAGTAAAAATTATTACAAAAACGAATTTAAGTATAAATTTGTTCATTTTTTATAAAAGTATTCACACATGTTACTAATTATACAGCTGATGACCTATAATGAGAATTACTAAGTTCTAGCAAGGAAAAGACATTTAAGACAATCTTAAATCTAAAAAACACGAATTTGGTAAAGCATTCGCAATGGTTGGAGCTCAAATATCATTAATTTTATTTATTTATTTATGAATTTTACGTCAAAAAACATTTAAAACTGCGTATGACGTACTATGGGAAAATGAATTGTGTGCATATTTTCAAAATTCTGTGATCCCTACACTAAGTCATATACTACTTAAATGTTGAAAACAAAACTCCATGTAATAAAATCTAAAATCTATATTCAAGGATAGAAAGGCAATAAATAGATAAAGCAAATAAATAGGCAAATCATAAGCAAAATATGTTTTTTCTGATCCTGATTTGTATTGAGGGTGTGATTTGTTGTGCACAGTTGTTTATAATAGTGTTTACAGTTTATGTAGTAGTGTATAGACTTTGAAAACTCACTGCAACATAACAATGGATTAGTGCTATACTAAGTTGCAAAACAGGCTACCAGAGATCCCCAACAATAAATCTGCGGTTACGGACGCGATAACAATGGGCGAACGTTATGCGCATAAAATTCAAACTGGGAGTAAAAGGATTAAGGCATATATATATATATAATATATATATATATATATATATATATATATATATATATATATATATATTATAATATTTTCGTACCCTCGTCTCTGTCTGGAAACTAATATATTACATACGTATCACATGTGAAGTAGCATTTTGTTACCTCCTATACACGATGTTAATATAAGTAACATAATGAAGTAATGCTAATACAGGGTGATTCGGGAGAAATGACAAATATTTTAGGATGTGGTAGTATAGACAGATTGCAATAAAAACTCCATATAACATGTGTCCAATCCTCATTCAGTACAGAGATACAGCAGTTGTTTTGAACCTAGTGCAGTTTTCTTTCGTGTGTTGGTACATCGGTTGCGATGCTCGTATTTAACGATTGTCAAAATAATGTGTTTATATTTCAGTAGTGAAGTTTTACTTTAGTTTACACTGAATTCTGTGAACTATGAATTGCGATTTGTTGATCAAGTCTAGTACTGTACTGTATCGTTTAAACATGCACGTATTTACACATGCTGAGTATGCCGACATGGTATTTGTGTATGGGTTTTGTGATGGAAACTCTGCTGCTTGTAGAGAATACGGCAAACGATTTCCTAAGCGCAGATCACCAGATTCAAGTGTGTTTACTGTGTTTTCAATACACTGCGTGACACTGGTGCAGTGCCCAGCCATGGTTTAATTTCAAAGCAATTGTATACCGGGTAAGTAAAAGATTTGACAAAATGTTAACTTCATGATAGAATCAAATGAATGAAAATATTAATTAAAAACTTTTTTTCAAATAGATGGGAATCCATTGCAGTCGCACTGTAGAAATCTCAAAAGCCAATACAAAAAAAAGGCTTTTTTACAGCAAACTAACATAAATGCTTACAAGGTTTTAGATAGTTATCATAAAAAACTCAATTTGGTCATAAATTAAATTGTTAAATGCTCACGCAAATTAGAAGCAAATTACCTGTACACGACTACAACGTTGAAAGATATTTTTTCGAGTTCTACAGTCTGTACAGAATCAAGGTTTCATTACTGAATCCCTAATAGAGATGATCATACTCACTGCCAAACTTAAACAAAAGAGAAGTGTTACTATTTCCTTTTTTTAAGTTGATAATCACAATGGTCGTTTGCCATTGCTTGCCCCTGCGTTAAGGGTAATCATAGGGAGTGAATTAAAATAGATGAATGATATTGAAAGAGATGGAGGATCAGATGTCATATGTACTGGAATGAGAGGCCAGCCTTCCTACAATCATCCTTGCCTCACCCGGCACTAGAACTCGCAGACACGGGTCCAGCATATTTGAATCCAAGTTCTTTATGCAAAGCTAGCATACTCTTTGTTCTAGCGGCTCTTTGTACTCAAATACAGTTGCCGATCTTAATGTTAATAAAATGGACGAAAAATTTCGAGATTATGAAGAAAATTACGAAAACTTAAGAATAAAAATATTGTGTAATGAATCTTGAACTATTTAAGTTACAGTTTAAATATAATAGTTTGTTGTTTCATTTTTGACGGTTAAACTTTTGTAGGAAAGTTTGGAAAACGTTAAAAATCTTCGTTTTCCTCTCAGTAAACGTCATCTGAATATTTGAATGCATCAATTGATTTTTTGAAATTCCATTATTTTTGTTAGAAATTTACAAAATAAGATATTATTAATTACTGTTGTAAGAGTAACATATTCGCCTAGGGCTCAGGAGCAAAGTACTTGTTTGAATTAAACACTTATAGGATTTCTTAACATCCCGTAATTTTAACCGCTTGTATGTATGCATACATAGATATACATATATAGTAGACATATGCGTTGTTTTGTTTCACAAAATCCTTTGAACCACTTCAGGCATTTGCTCCCACATTTTACACGATTCTTTTGTCGTCGAGAAAGCATTAATGGTATATTTCACCTTTCAACATTTTAACCTCACATTTGGTTTCGATTTATAATGTGAAAGTCTCAGTTTTGTCATACTTTGCCTGATATCTGGTAGAATAGCACGTTGGAAACATTTTCCTTCCATACTGATAATGAAAAATCAATTAATGAAAGAGAACTCAAAATTCCCTGTAAGTTCATGGAACAGGAAATGAAGTTTATTTTCAACAACCAACAATAAAATAATATTACTACTCCGAATGACATTTCCCATCAAAACTTCTCCATCAGAAACACCTCTTGTACAGTAAATCAACTACAGTACCTCAACCTACAGCACTCATCATTCATCGTTCTAGATGGCACATAGATAACACTAGCACGTACATAGAATAGTGCGCCAGGAAAGTATCTCCGCACCGAATAGAGTCAAGACCTCCTATTAACAATTGCATTCATGTTGATAACAGCGAGATCATTGGGAAACAAGTAAATGGGCAAATAAGAAGGGGAGAACTCTTCCGGCATCTGTTATGAGTATGGGGAGCATGGTGTTATGAATATAGGGAGATGGCATGACGTCACAAACTTGAAGCCACCTCCGCCATATTGGTGAGTCCAGAAAGCTTGTAGCATAGACAAACTGCGTGTGAGTGCTCTGTGGCTTGAGCTACTCGTGTTCAGTTGTGAGATGTTGACTTGTTCAGAATAGCTAGCTTTTTTAAACAGTTCGTTGTAGTTACTTCTGAGGCTTACGGCTGAATAAATTGTACGGGAAAACCGGAAATTACTTTTCCACAGGTAAGTAGGTGCTGCATGTAATTTGGAACATTTAATAAATTTGTAAGTTATTCGTTAATATTTGTGAATTTGTTCTTAAAGATTTCCTGAGATCCAAAGCGGACATTGTGGATTCAAACCGTACGAAGAGACAATTGGCAGCTACAATAAGGTTATCTTCGGGTTATTTCCAAGAACACGATTTTGATAGAATTTCATTAATATGTGTACGTTTGAGGGAATTCGCAATTACATCAAATTTTCCACCTTTTCCACCACACCTAGGAGAAGTTGTAGAGGAATACTTATTTACATACTTCTACGTCACAAGCAGCTAGTGACGTTAGGTCTGTAGTAATGGAAGATATTGGTTTGATAGACTGGTTTTGGACTCACCAATATGGCGGGCTGGCTTCACTTGCTGAACATGGAAGAGATTGTTAACGGCACCTTCATGTATTTATAGCTGATGGTGGTGTAGATGGTATTTACGTTTTTTTTTTTTGTTACAAGCTGCAGCTCGTGCTACCAACACACTTTTTGTTGCTCGTGCTCTCACCTGCAAGGCGCCATTGGGGAGTCACTTTCCTGGCGCGCTATATATAAGTAACTGGCAAAATACGGCGTTGCGGGCTTTTTTCATGCCCAATCCTTGCGAATGAGGGAAAAGATCAATTTTATGTCAACGGCGGTGTTAAATATTATTTTTGAATAAAATACTATAATTTTCTTTCATTTTATTTTACAATACATTGCTATTAGGTGAAATTTGTCTTATCTTATGCACCGCTACTAACCTCTAGCGGAATAAATTAGGTACCAGTTTTGCTGATTGCGCCATGAATATACTCGGCAATTTGTAATAGGTAAATCCTGCAAACAAATTACTAATAAAATTGAATAGAACTGAATATTAATCGCGATGGTTCTACACTGCACACCACACAGCATTGGACAATACTGCATGGACTTGGCTCTCTTTTCAATAAACTCGCATAAACTTCACGACACCATACTTAACTTTATGGCTTCTTAAATTCCGTAAGTTTTCATTTATCTTTTATATCAAACTTCTCAACTTCATCTCTTATTGCGATAAGAATTTGTACCTAAAAATTATTGGCAGCCGTTGCCAGGAAGCAAAAACCAACAATCTATTAATAAAATATATTAAAGTTCCAAGAATGTGACCATGAAGACGAATGAAAATCGCAGAATACATAACAATGATACCGTGTGGTATATCATGTGCCACTCCAGAATCAAATTAAGAGCACGAAGGCTCGCTCCTGAACTAGCAGTAGCAAAAGCATATTTTCAATCGATGGCATTTAAAAGTCATTTGACTATCTGATAGTAATGCTTTTCAGTTTGTGGCTAAAAATACCCAAAACTCCGTGAATCCCTCAGGAGTTTGTATGTAATTGAGTTTACACACGTGGGCAAGTAGATAAAGCACTTTCAAAAGTTTACACTTCAATTCTCTGGAGCTAAGGTTCTTTGATAATAGACCTTATGAAAGCCTGAACTCAGATCCTGTATAACACAGATTTTATTCTAAGAATTGCTAGCGGTACACTGTGTTCCTTGAAAAACGATATATAATAAACATAATGAGTGCCGATTTTCGCAACGCTGTCTAACATTTCAGTGTTTTATCAATATTTTAATAAAGTTTTACTCTATTAAAAAAATTAATTCCTGTTTTGTCTAACTCAATGACATATTGTATCTTCGAATCCTGAAGAGCATAACATTAACAATTAATTTTACAAAAGTTTCAAGGTTATATAAACATTCTAAATTCTGTTTGGCTGTTTAATTGATTTTTTCGTGTTTCCGGGCGCGTCAACTGCTTTGGTCATTAGTCCCGTTAGTGTAGTGCGAGTTTTTTTCTCGGGAGATGGTGGTGATCTTCCGCCGCTGGATGGCGAGATCCGGCGCGGACCTACCGTCGGCTAGTGGGGTTTCCCCCTAACCAGGACTCTCCCACCAGCGGGGAACCGCCCCAACCGGGACAAGCTCTAAGCTGCCGACCGGTCTCCCGGAATATGTGGTAGTGTAGTGCATGTTAGTGAAAGTGATAGTGTAAGGGAAGAGGTTTAGACAAGGAAGAGGAAGGGCAGATAGTGCGCGGTCCGTGGCCCGTTTGTTAGGGTACTGCTCCGGCATTCGCCTGGTGTTGATCGCAGAAACCACGGAATACTACCAATCAGAGCAGTCGGCCGCTAGACTTCTCCAGACAGCGACTGAATTCGACCTAGCTGGAAAGCTAGTGTCGAAAATCCTGCCGCCGTCAGGACTCGGACCTTAGACCTCCCGGTCAGAAGCGCTGCAGTGACATCAGTTGATGCACTGAGCTACCGCTCCCGGTAGCCGACTCGAATTCATCCACCGTTGCACAATATCCTTCTGGCTATCGAAATCTGCAGCATGCACGGAACAAACCGACGATTGGAAGATTGGGAACGACATCCAGGCAGGCAAAAGAATAATTCACTCAACATTTTCCTTGTTATGAATTATTTTAAATTATTATTTAATGTTTATAGTAATGAAATTTTATTGCCAATATGACTACGAAATTCATACACACAACTAAAATCGCGGGCTGTCTAGAACATGAAACACTGAGATTTTTTTAATACTTAAAACATTTACGCAAAAATTTTATTTAATTGAACATTAAGTTTAGACGAGACAAAAAAATGTTCACTCTGAATATGACAGTGGTTATATTCCATCCAGGCTTGGATCTTCAGAGGAACTGGAGACGTTGCTGATTATTAAAGAATCAACAACAATATCAGAAACACCTTCACGCATTCTCTGTTATTTCCGTGTTACATGTTCAGTACGTTCACGCCACTTCTCCCATTTAACCGCGAAACCAATAGTATCTCACTATACGATATACACACGTGTTGTTTGATCCGCCATTAGAAAAATATTTCCTCACTTGATACCTGCCATTTGATTATTTTCGCTTGACCTTACATTTCACGTAGCAACTAATATTTTAAAGTAAATAAGCACTTATGTATCTGGTTTTCATAGTATTATTACGCGTGTTCTATTGTATATAACATACAGTTACTTGAATTTCACATAACTCTGTATTTTCTTACGCGTGTACTTAAAAAAGTGCAGGGACGAGTGTGGGTCGTGGATTTGCAACCAATCAGCGATTCATACCCACGTGCATTTGTTTACATCCACTGCGTTCTCTCGTTGGACAAGGAATAGCTTGTCTTGGAATAATAGTCTTGAGCGTGCCTTTCGCAAATGTTTCAAACAATGAACTGCGGAACTAGGGGGATATTCGGTCGATTTTGAGTGCAACATTTGAGTGCATTTTGGATGAAATAAGTCGTACAATTTCGCTCGCAGTTGTCCAGTAGCGAGCGACATATTTCGGTGCACTGTGACCTAGCCTTACGCGGCTTCTTCAGTACACCGCGCCCGGAATTCTCTCCGCAGCGATCCCAATCAGAGTCTGCCATCGCCTCCGTTTTCGCCCTCAGCTCCGCTGCCGTACGCGGCGCTAGTGTCGCACGTGCTGTCACCTCGCCTCCGCCCTGCCCCTGCTGCTACACGCCATAGGAAGGACTCAACGCTGCCTGGTGCTCGCGATACCAACACAATTTGTCTTGATAGCACGGTCATCGGCATGGTGTCACTGCGGAATGACTTCTCTGGTATAAACATAGGTTGGTATTTGAGTATGTGGAATGGTTTGATATAAATGGACGTCGGAGAATCATTGTGTGAGAGAGGTTGGACGGCACATTGAACTCCGAGCATAAACAGAGCGCCTTTCACTCGTATGAACAATTGAAAGCGATAGCGTGCAGTGAAAGGGTGATTTGGTCTTTTTATAAAGGTGTTGGTAATTGGTGCACACATTGGTATTAATTGGTAATCATTGGGCTTAATGTCTACTATATTTTGGCACAGGGTATCTCAAAGGGTTCGTAATCAACCCCCTGGAGGTCGTTAAACTTTTAAAAGGGGTGAATGACCGGTCGAGGTCAATTAATTGTGTTAAAATAAGTCAAGATGTAAAAAAGTAAAGTTACAAAAATGAGTTTTTCATGCCGTGACATGAACTGAACTTTGTTTAGTATAAAGAATATTGGTCAAACGCTTGTAGGCCACAAAAAATATTAATTTAAAATGTCTATTTTAATTAAAGAAAGTACCGAATCACAAAATGTGTTTTGGCATATCAAGAAAGAAACCCACTTCAGTGCTTTTGACGAAATTAAATTCTCCATTAAGTTAAAAGCCGCAACGCAGTCATGGATTTGGCAACTAAGATAGCGGAAAAAAGAAGTTTTGAAGAATACAGAAAATAGAACTTGCTCTCTCGCTATCCAATCGAACGTTTAAATGACGCATTGCCTCACCAGGCAAAGAAAGATTTTTTTAGAGAATTGTATTGCAAGGTGTGACAATAAGTTATAAAAAAGTCTGAAAGTTATTGACACAAACATGAATTCCTGCATTGTTAACTGAACAAAATACAGTTTCACTGAACATTTCGCTGAACCTAGTTCCCAGAGCTTTGCGTATATTGCATAAACATTTGGTGAAATATTCGGATAGTTTGACGAAACAGGGTTCAGTAAACACAGTTTCTTTTGTACAGACAAATATTTATTTGTCCGTTTGTAAAGTCTGCTTTCTTCTCCATTCGAACCAAATCGCAATAACAGTTTTTTTTTTACATTTTGCCAGGTACAATTTCTGAACATCAGTTAATTCTGTTGGATCAAGCTACTACTGCACAGGGCTCATATAAATCATCAAATGAAACACACAACACATTGACTAACACCAGGAGCGCTGGCTCAGTCCAAGTAATGTCAGTGCCTCGGACCGGGAGGTCCTAGGTTCGAGTGCCGACAGTGGCTAGATTTTCGACACTAGCTTGTCAGCTAGGTCGAATTCAGTCGCTGTCTGAAGGAGAATTATAGAGATCGGCTGCTCCGATCGGTAGTTTTCCGTGGTTTCTCTGATCAACAGCAGGCGAAAGCCGGAGAAGAACCCTAGCAAACAAGCTACGGACCACGCGCGATCTGTCCTTCCTCTTCCTTGTCCTACCCTCATCAATTACACCTACACTTACACTAACACATACTACAGTACCTCACGTGCCGGGAATCAGGTCGGGGCGGTCTCGGGCTCGTCCCTGCTGGGGTGGTGCCCTACTGATGGGAGATATCTGGCTGGAGAAACCCTGCTAGCCGACGGTAGGTCGTCGCCGGATTTCACCATCCAGCGGGGGCAGATCACCGCCACCTCCTGATGAAAAAACATGCACTACACTACGGGACTAACGACCTCAGTAGTTGACGTGCCTTGAACAACCAAACAACCATTGACTAACAGCAAATCTAAGAAATGTGATTTCATTCGAAACCAGCGGAAGTCCTGAAAATCGTCCCGTAACACACTGAGACAAGGTACCAGACGTGCTAAATCCTACTAGTCAAGGGCTAGAGAATCTAGACATCGCGAAAATTTGCGCGAGTAATACACGGTCCTCGGGGACGGCAAGTGTTACTGTCCTTTGACACTGACTGGACAAGGATGGCGCAATCTTCGTACTGCAACTCTATTCCCATGCGTATGAGTGCGACGCAAACAGCGTTACAGGCGCCGCCAGTGGGGTTGGGGGAAGGGGAAGGGGGAGGGGAGTGCGAGCTTTTAGCATCCAAGCACCGAAACAACGCTCGGGGCACGTTCTGCAATTAGATTCATTTGTTTGTCGCCGCGCCGACGCTCCGTTGGGTCCGCTTTGCAATAGAGAGAGGGGGGTTGGCGAGAGAGAGACAGAGACAGAGAGAGAGAGAGAGAGAGAGAGAGAGAGGAGAAGAGGGAGGGGATTAAATCGGTACTTCCTCTGCTCCAATTACGGACTCGCTAGAGCACTCAAGCGCAGTGGGCATATCGCGTTTGTAGCTGGGTAATTGTAGGTGAATGGGCCTCAGCACACTACAAATATTCGGATTGTGGATTAGTGTAATCTAATTGGCGAGAAGTGCTCTAGTCCCAGTGAGCACTGAATAGGATAGCGGTCTTTGTTAAGCAAATATCACTGTTGAGACTCTTGAACACTTCTGAAGACCACTGCTGTTTCCATTATGCCAGTTCGATTCTTTACGGCTGATTATTTTGAGAGGCAGAGAGGATATACTTCTGCATTGTTTGTATATTTGTTTCGCGCTTAGCCAACTTTGGATCACGTAACATGGAGACTTCAAACTGCACTTAGGTCTATATATTTACTTTTAAGTGTAATCCATATATCAGATGGAGAAAACTATTTCTATTAATCAATATACAGTTGTAAGCCGCACACAAAACGGATCAAAAAGGGATGAATATGAAAAATTGTTGGAAAAGATTTAACATTTTCAGATACCAACTAATGACCTTCAGAACTAGGTAGGCTCTCATCTTAACGTGTTCTGCCCATATATGAAAAAATTGTTTTTGATTGTTTCAACGCAGCTAATAAAACATTGATGAAACACTTTGAATTATTGTTCTCTCTTTTCGGTATTGGCAGTATAAAATAAGTCCAAACATTAATCACCGGATTAACGACAAATAAACCTAATTTTGTAATGAAACAAGACCTTAAACGAGTATTTTAATCGATGCTCTTTCATGACTTTTCATGTCCGAAAATGGACAAACCGGACAATTGTAATAAGTTTATTTTTTATACTTATTATTATCTTTCAAACCGCAAATAACATTTTAACGTGAAAATACCCGCCAGAACCGTCTCCCTAACCTAGTAAACGATAATTACGTTTTATAATTAAACACTTAATAGAAATACGTGATCCTTTCTTAACGGCCTTTTTTGAATTGTCGAAGTATTTCAAACCCGCCACTAAGAATGCAGAATATAATACTGTATTAGAAAAATCCTGTCAGAAAACACGTAGAGTCACTGGCCCAAGAAACCTCAGTAACGATAGAGACTTTTAAGGTTTTCAATAAAATGTATTTCGTTAGTCCTAAGCTTACAATAATATTAAAATAATGATGTACTATTTCAAAAAACGTATAGTTCTTTCTCGTGTGTTTGGGGACAAGTACAACTACATTTACGGCCAAAAGTAAACAAAGATCATCTTAAATTTGTTAGAAGTGAAAATGGATGAATATAAAATCGAAAAGGTATTCATAAACCCTGGCGAGAGCTAATAGCATTTAATGTTTATTATCAAACAAAGGGAAAATTTTTAACACAAGAATGATAGAATTAACAAAAACACAACTCAGAAATTTAGTACACTCGAAAAAATAATAAATGAATATACAATTATTCGTGGTGTCAAGCGATTCAACGAAACAAGAACGAAGAATTTAAATGTAGGTTGATTCAAAATTAATTTATTATTGAGTGTAACCCGAGATAATATTTCATGTCGTTACAATTTACTTCCCTTCTGAAAGCATTCGATGTACAGATACTTAACACTAGTGTCATTCACTTGAGTGACAAAAACTTTATGCAATTTACAAAGAAGTTACATACATAAAACAATTAATTGACCTAACCACACTTGACTGCTTTATCATGATAGTGTCAGTCGTCTTGAATTTCAAGAACCCTTAACCATATTTCACTCTCACATTGAAAATTGGTCATTTAATTCGTATATCAAGGAAATTCTTTGAACGCTTGGAAGTTGCGAGAGCTGGAGAGAACATACAAAGCCCACAGTAACAATCAAAACCTTTATTTCTTCCTGCAGGCGGCTGAAAAACAAACTGGTGACCAACGGAAGGAATATTTCCTCTGAACGTCCTTTTCAATAAAACGACGACAATATCTCACTTTCTTTTCACTGTGCCAGAGAGAAACGCAACGACTGGGTCCAGAGGGTCATTTGTTTCCATTACACGTCGGCGCTTCCTCGTCCGCTAATGGAGCCTATCGGTTGTGAACAGAGACGGATCGACTGCTTTCAGCCACACACTCTCGAATCGCAACCCCTCTCCTTTTAATTACGAAAACGCACTCGCAGTAAACTCCCTATCAGTGGAGGAGCGGGACGAAAACAAACAGGGTTGACAGCAACACCTACAAAGGAATTGTTCGTGAAGTGAACAAGATCTTGGGATCAGGTCACCATTTAGCCTGTCAGCCATTTTGAGGAAGCTTCGGACCAGAAGTTCAGTGCATCAACTAATGTCACTGCAGCGCCTCTGACCGAGAGGTCCTAGGTTCGAGTCCTGACGGCGGCAGGATTTTCGACACTATCTTTTCAGCTAGGTCGAATTCAGTCGCTGTCTGGAGGAGAATTCTAGCTGGCTACTTTGATCGGTAGTTTTTCGTGGTTTCTCCACGCAACACCAAGCGAATGCCGGAGCAGTACCCTACCAAGCGGGCCACAGACCGCGCGCGATCTGTCCTTCCTCTTCCTTGTCCTATCTTCTCCCCTTACACACACACTTACACTAACACTACCACATATTCCGGGAGACCGGTCGGGAGTTTAGAGCTTGTCCCGGCTGGCGCGGTGCCCCGCTGCGGGGAGAGTCCTCCCGAATTCATCTTGGAGATACTACCATCAGCCGCCACGTTAGATAAATCTAAGTTTAGGATTTGAGTTCTCGACATTTTCTAGAGAGCTAGGTCGAATTCCGTCGATGTCTCGAGAAGAATTCTAAAAGCCGGCGGCTCTGATCAGTTCTTTTTCGTATTTTTTCTAATTAACACTATATCTGAACCTTAACAAACCACGGGCTGCGTGCTATCTTTTCTTCCTCACCTTCACCCCTCGTTAGCCTACACTTCCACTTTTATGCACCGATCTACATATCGGAAATTCAGTCGGGTGCATAGCACTTGGCCGGGTTGGGGAGCTGCCCGCTGGCGGAGTTACTTAGAGAGGGAAACACCCACAAATCGACCTGTATGTTGGCATTGGATTCTGTCGCCACTGATATGACAACTACATTTACGGGACCATTGACTTCGCAGTTTACGCCCTGCAAATATCAATCAATGATCAACTCCACGTGGACTTGCTGTCTTCTCCTCCTTCCTGTCTCCTCCACTGATATGACATCAACACCGCCACCTCCACTGATATGTTATCAACTAAACTTAGAGACATTGACTTGACTGATATGACATCAATTACACTTACGGAACTTTGACTATCGCAGTTTATGCGTGCAAACATCAGGCAATGAGTCAACTCTGCGTGGACTTTGCTGAATCACACATCGTTTCTATCTCATTCCACTGATATATCAACATCGCCACCTCCACTAACGTGTTATCAACTAAACGTACGAGACTATTGACTTGACTGAAATGACATCAATTACACTTACGGAACTATTGACTATCGACGTTTACACCCCTGCAAACATCAGTCGATGAATCAACTTCAGTGGACTTTGCTGTCTTTCTCCCCCTTCCTGTCTCCTTCAGCTCCAAAGAGAAACTGCAAGTCCGACGTGTAGCCTGGCACTCATTACGGCAGACCACCTCCCTGCAGCGGGCGGTGGAGAATTCGATAATAGAGTTTGAAAGCAAGTCCTTTCAGGCACAGCACGTCCCTTCGGGCGTCGAAGTCCGGTGCAGCCACCGCCGCTGGAACAATCTCCGTCAAATGCTCAACTTTTGCGTCAGAGAGTTGTCAAATTAGTGCAGCAGGGTCCTTGGGCGAACATGACATCTAATAGTGACTCTTATTTAACATAATGATAATTACCTATTGAAAATTCCTAGATTTGAGACGTTCCAAATCGTTTAAAAGCTACTACTCATTCAACAGCGATACAGAAAGATTTAAAAATAAGTTTCATACATCATAAAATTAATATTTGGTTTTCAAACTGTATTTGCTTTCTAATTACTTAGATGTTAAGTTTTTATTTAGTCGGATATTTAGGTGATAAGTTAACTAGTAATTAGCAGGCTAGTTATCGAGTTGGTTAAATATATAGTTAGATAAGTAGCTAGATAGTTATGTAACTAAATAGCTACCTTGTTTTATTTTAAAAAAAATACGACGATTGGAAAACACACAAATCAGTCCGTAGAACAATGAATAGAATGAATGCGCCATGGTGTGAGTGTTAGCTCCCTAATGGCGTCCGATCTTTCCAGAAACAGACCGAGGTTCGGAGTGCTCGTAAGGTTTATTTTAGTTTTGCAGCAGCAAGGTGTTGGAATGGTAGTCCGAACTTTGCTTTTATCTTTGCAAAAAATGTAAAAGCGTATAAGCGTTAGAATTACTCTTCTAATGATTTATTGACGGACCGACAAAACTTGAAATAGATTTAGAGACTTATGAGTTGTGTAGAAAACGTATAAATCGAAATTTCGCCTGAGGGTCGCGTAGAACCGGGACATTCCTTTCCGAAGAGATTAAAATTCAGCATTCAGACATAAGCATAAACGTAGAACTTAGACATAGAGCGTAAAACTGTCTCCGGTATCATTGTACCACTACGGTTATTGTGTCACAAGTCGACCTTGTGCATCATCAGGAACTGATTTGGACCTTCATTTTCAGGCCACTATCTCTTCTATACTTCACTCTTCTCTCCCGGCACCCGACTCGCTTGGCTGTGAGAGGAAGGGTCGTGAATCACCCAAAGGAACGTCCCAAGGGGCGAGTGGTTGAATGAAAAAGAATGACTTTCCTCTTTGCTGGTTTATTAAGTCTGGATAGTTACATTATTCAATGTGGATCATAACGTTAATTTGTTTTAAATTTTTCTCCAATCAAATGAACATGAAGTTGATCTCTAAGAATTGCATAAAGGACAAACGAGTCTTACTCGCTTTCGCGCAAACTCTCCATACCGAGAGCCCTCAACATGGTTTCCCCACGTGGTCTCGCCTCGCCACACGTGTGGTCTCGCTGCCCGCACTCGTCCAAGACTCCGACCTCTGCGCACCCGGTCACCGCCTCACCTATCCCTCTCACCCTTCCACACGCCTTTCCCTGCACTTCACCCTTCCACACGCCTTTCCCTGCGCTTCACCCTTCCACGCGCCTTTCCCTGCCCTCCCCGCTTTCTTCCCTGCGCTTCACCCTTCCACACACCTTTTCCTGCGCTTCACTCTTCCACACGCCTTTCCCTGCGCTTCACCCTTCCACACGCCTTTCCGCGCGGGGCCGCTGGCGCGCTTCTTCGTTGGCACCTAGCGACCAACCTGGGGGCGGGGCCCGGGGCGCGCGCTGGGTTTGTGCGGAGCGCATATCTCAAAACATTTCAATCGGACGTGCGTATCTGACACGCTTCCTAAATACATTTGCTCACTTAATTTTCCTAATAGAATAATTTAATTTCTCCCCCGACCCGTATCCGTGACAATAGTCTCGTGAGTATAGTGCAGATTTAAACTAGGGAAGTGAAAATGTTCCCCCACTGAAACATAAGATACAAGGTCGATGCCACCTGCAAGGTTATCCCTATTCAGGTATCTCCCCGAAACAGGTCTCCTTCCGACATGTGGGGGAGTGTAGTGCATTTAAGGGTGAAATGAGAGAGGAAGGGTCAAGAATGAGGTAAGATCACACGTGGTCAGTGATCCTCTTACTAGAGTTCTGCTCCACCATTCGCCTGGTACTGATGAGGTATACAACGAAACGCTATCCCTCAGAACAGCCGGTGGCAACAATTCTTCCCTGACAGAGGCGAAATTCGATCTAGAGTCAAAGTTAGTGTCAAAATCTGCCACCGTCAGAACGTGAACCCTAAGACCACCCGTCCAGCGATAATGTATGTACAAGTAATGTCGTCCCTGAGTCTGTGCAAGTAATGTTGTCCCTCAAAAGGCAGTGGGTTGTATGAACCCAACGGGATCCCTTGCCATGTCCCAACAGTGAGCAGGCGGACGTAATTAATGGAACAGAAATAGTCTATGTTATTTCAATAGTATAGACACCTTTTGCGACTCTCACACGCAACAAATATTTATATATGAGGTCTCTAACGAAAGCGAATTTCACGAAGACGTGACAAATTGCACTTTCACTTTAAAAAATGAAATATTTGTTTTAAAAGACGTGCCTAAATATCAATGTCATATGCAACCCGCAACACTCCGTTGAATTAATAATTACTTGAATTAACTAGTTTAATATTTTGTAAGTGAACTAAAATGTGAACTAAAATAAAATATTGTTTTAAACGTGATCGTAAGCTCCTGTATAGCAGGAGTCTCAAGCACGTGTTTAACCTACTTATGCACTAATTCACCCTGACGTCACTCGGCAGTTGGGTTGTGCACTTACTAATCACGGCAGTTATTAATAAAAGTGTAAACATTGTGCTACTGAAGTGTACTGATAATGTAAAAGTGTAACTTACGGTAGCCTAGATATTTGGGACATAGCGATACTCTTAAATGAAAGATATTAACAAATTTATTTATTCTAATATGTAGAAATGTGACATTTGCATAGGTTGTTTTTTTTATGACAGTATATTTCGTTATAATTATAAAAAAACTAACTTTTGTTAAAAACATTCCAATTATTAATAATATACTTTTAAAATTAATTTTTAAATACTTCAGACTAAAATTCCTGACAGAATATTCAGAAGAACGTAACATTAAAATTTGTCATCAACAAACAGGACTCTCAGTAGCGAAGAAATTAAATAGGGAAGTGCTCTGCGCACCCGAACTATTTCCCAGGGGCAGGGGGGACAACATTTACGCAAATGCGTCCGAAGTTTAGAGACCTTAAAGCAAATATTGACGCAAAGCACCCAGCACCCTTGCTTATGCACACTTGGGAGTTAGTAAGGCAACTAACTTCTCCCGAGGTTCACAGAGAAGGCCTGTGAGAATGATGGTGCATACTGGAATGTCTATCACGCTGCCTCTTTATAGTCCAATTACATACAATAAGTCGCTCAACCACGATTTTTCTGTGAGAGAGATGTAGGTGTCTCCAGCCGACTCAATGTTTTCTTGTAAATAAATTTTCGTTCATGTTTATTTAATTATTATTTGTTGATCTACGGAGTAAATTTTTGTTTATAATTGAAATATTTTTCGTTTGGGAGTGTGTTTTGACCATATTTGTACGATTAGACCCAACTGTCTTTATATATATATATATATATATATATATATATATATATAGGTGTCATGACCTAACGAAAAATTGTAATAATCAATGATTGTCGATAACTTTGGCAAGCATAATAAATTATAATTCATAGTTTGAAAGAAAGCTGATTCACATTTGCCATTACGTGCAAACCTACAGTAAACACTTTAGAATTATTTTCAGACTCCTCGCCACTCCGTATGGATGGCAGATTGAGTAATTGGTTGCGGAGTAAGTAGATTCAAATTATTTCATAACAATCCGTCGACCGAGCTAGCGGGATTTACATTTATTTGTAACTAGGAGAACCCGGCAGACGTCCTACTCTCTCTTTTTCCCTTACCCTCCTATACCTTCACTCTCTTTTTCCCTCATTGTCTCTCTTTTTTCCATCTCTTTCCTCCTCGCTTTCCCCCCTCTTGTATCCCGACCTCTCTTTATCCCTTCAAATTTCCCTCTTTCTCTTCCCCCTTTTTTCTCTTCTGCTTCTTTCTCTTTTCCCTCCTCTCTTTTTCCCTCTCTCGTTTTCCCTTTTTTTTCCCCACTCTTTTCTCTCTTTTTTCCTCTCTCTTTCCCCCTCTATATTTTCCTCTCTTCCTTTGTTCTTCTTTCTCTATTTTCCCCTCTCTTTTCCCTTATTTTCCGTTTTTAATGTATCGTTTCCCCCCTTTCCTTTTCTCTTCTCTCTCACTTTTCCCATCCCTCTCTCAATTTCCTCCCTTCCCTCTTTGATTCCCTCCCTTCTCTCTTCAGCTTGCATTGATGGTTCCTCCTGGCCTCCTCAGCCTCGCCCCGCGTCACACGGCAACGCCCAGCAATAATGAAGCTGGGTTCCCATGGTTGGAAACTGCATTTGAGTGAAGCGCCATCTTGTGCTGCAACGCCTTCTAGTGGAGTTACAAAAAACGAACAGCATAAAAACCTCAATGAAAACACATAGAAGTGCCAACTTTCATGGAAATCGGTCACACAGCCATCCCCCTCCGCTTACTCTGTGATTCTACCCCACCGCTGCTGGCCTCTGGCGAAATATATCAGGAACCCGTCTCATAGCGATAGGCGAAAAAAACGACCGTGGTACATCTACCAGAATTTTATTTAAATTATTTTCCGTATTTGTGTTGTATTAATCTTTACCAAACTTTGCAAGAACACTGCGTCAAATCCTGAAGAAGAGTCTGTAAGTATTTCGTATCTGTTTATACACTCATTTCTGTGGAATAGATGACAGTTCTGACGGATTATACTGAGCCTTTTATAAAACAGTCATAAAAATTTTCTCACTTTCCCAAAGAAATACTTGATCGAGGAAACATGCAGAGTGGAGTCTAGATTCAATTTTTGAATTAAACAGAGGCCACATAGACTTCCTTTCACAAATTCTGGCCAATGATCTTGCCACTGAAAATCTGTCTTCCTCTCTTTCTGCCCTATTACGAGAGCTTCTCGGGGTATGTCTTCCCTCGAGTGATTAGTCCGTCTGCTACCATTCGCTTGTATTTCAAGTGTGAATACTAACCATTTACACACAACTTATCAGAAAATATAACGCATGAGTTTATTAGTGCAATATCTACAAAGGAAAAAAAGACCGTGCCACCATTATTTGAATTGATTATCTCGATACACAGACTTAACATAGCTTTGACCATTTCGGTGCAAGAAATCTAGTTTCTCAGAGTGTAGGTGCTGACCAGGCAAACAAAATTCGTGTCGTGCCATTACGCATCCTGCAGGACATTCGCAAAAGTTGTCTTCAAACTCTGTTAGGAGCTGCAGAGGCCGTTTCGCGGAAGAAAGCGAAGATTATATGGCTGCAGGAGTCTTTTGATGAACATGACACGTTAAAGCATGTGCTGAACAGCTTCTCACACTCCTCATGTGATGAAATATGTTTGAATGGTTTTGAGATTTTCATCTTTTTAAAATAAATTCACAATCTGTGATTTGTCTTTTCTATACACTGTTAATGACGTTGCATCCTCTGATTACATCGATGAAAATAATATCTAAGCAAATATCAGTTTTCGCAATATCAATGAGGAATATATTTCTGTCTGCACTTTTCTTATGCCTGGTTCGACAAATAATATGGTGATTTGTAGAAACTCTAATGTTATTAACAAGTCCAGGAAAACTAGGTCTTCACCTCTAATTCTTATATTGTCTTTAGATGCTGCTTTGGCAACTTTCCATCGCACAATGATCGTACGTCATGAATCTCTTGAGACAGTCTGATCTTATTTATAGCAGCAGCAGTTCGAAAATCCGTAAATGCGCATTTATTTTCTTACCATACATCGAACTCGGGTTAATGTTATTCGCTTAAACTTTTGTGACTCCCATCTCTTGATTTCATTGATTAGTGATTCCCACCCTGTCAACTGTCAAAGGTCATTAGTACCCCATGTATAGTGCATGTTTTTCCTGAGGAGCAGGTGGTGATCTTCCTCTAATAATGGTGAGATCCGGCGCCGACTTGCCCGTCAGCTAGCGAGGTTTTCCAAACCAGGTATCTCCCACCAGGGGGGCTCCCGACCTGGTACAAGTTCTCAACTCCAGACTGGGCACGTGTGGCAATATAGTGCATGTAAGTGTGTGTGTAAGTATAGGGTAAGGATATGATATTGAAGAGGAAGGAAAGATAGCCCATTTGTTAAGGTCCGCGGACCGTTTGTTAGGGTACTGTTCCGGCATTTGACTGTTATTCATTGGAGAAGCCATGAAAAAACACCGTTTTTGAGCAGCCGGTTGCTAGAATTCTCCTCAAGACAGCGACTGAATTCGATCTAGCTATTTATCTAGTGCCAAGAATCCTGCAACCGTCGGAAGTCGAACCTAGGTTCTCCCAGTCAGAGGCATTGCAGTGACATCAGTTGATCACCTGAGCCAGTTCTCCTGTGATCCATATCTCGAAAACAAGCAGATTTTTGTGTTGCAATTATGTGACTGGTATATTCTCAACCAAATTATTATTGTATTTCAGATTTCATTTTCCCCCGAAAATAAACGTATCTTATGTAGTAAGTCATCAGACTTCTCTCATCAACTACTATTCACCATTGTCCCTATTTTCTGTTCTCCACAACACACAAAACCATTTCGTTCATTTCGTAAAAATGAGTTTCTTTAGAACGGAAAATGACTTCCAGTCTTCTTTAGAAAAAAATTGAAGTCGCTATAAATTACCGCACGAAGCTTGAGTCGTCACAAACGAGCGTTTCACCGAAAAGAATATAGTCTTTTGAAAATGCGTTTACCCAGACAAGACAAAAAGATGGCCAACGTCTCTCGAAAGAAAAAAATGATACTCTCCCCGGCGAGGCGAGGGCCATGCTTGTTTGCTTGGTGGATGCACAGAAAAGCTCTCACAGCAACCGCGAAGGGAAGGCGAGCGAGAGGAGGCGGGAGCAGGAGTGGGGAGGGGGTCAAACGAGGCGGGGGAAACAGGGGAGGCGGAAGTGACAAGAGGAGGTGTGGGGAGGCGACAGCAGGCGGGGGAGACTGAGATAGCGGAGGAGAGAGATGATGGGAGGGGGGATAGAAGGCGATGGAATGGTGGAGAAGGAGATGGGGGGCGAGAGAAGGCGGGGGAGTCGGAGTAGTGAGAAAGGGAGATGGTTGGGGCACGAGAAGGCGGTGGAGTGGTGGGGAAGGAGATGGTGGGGGCGAGAGAAGTCGGGGAGTGGGGAGTGATAAGGAAGGGAGATGGTTGGGGGAAAGAGAAGGCGGTGGAGTGGGGGGGAAGGAGAGGGTGGGGCGAGAGAAGGCGGGGAGTGAGGAATGTCAGGGAATGGGGGGGGGGGGGCCAGAGACGACGGAGGAGATTGGGGTGGCGAGAGGTGGGAGCTGAAATGGCGGGGGGGGGGGCGGGAAGGCGGGAGAGCCTGTGGAGGCAAGAGGATGCGGCAAGTCTCAGGAGAGGGGGATGCGGGAGGAGGGTGAGGGAGAGGGGGGGAACGAAAGGGAGAGCTGGGGAAGGCAAGTGGGCGGGGCGAGGCTGGTGGAGTGGAAAGCAATAGTGATGGCGACAGTAATGAAGGTTGCAACGGCGCTAACGTGAAAGATGAAAGCTGAAAGGATTCGTGAAACTACAGCCACCTATTTCATTGGAGTCCTTTTATCATATTTCACGAAATTATTTTACCACGTAAATTTCTTCCAGTCTTTACCTTTTAAAGCAATCTTCGAATATCGAAGACTAAATAGTCAAACGTCATATTTTCAGCGTAATTGTTATATGAGCTGCGTGATATTTAAAATTAATTCTTTAATTATAAAATATTTATTTTGTTATCTCCCCGAAAGAAGGTAGGAGAGGTAGGATGTTGGATTCAACCGTGATGAGATTAAATGGAGTGAGAGGAAGCAGTTGAGGAAGAAATGGAGTAGGGTGAGAGGGAATGGGAGGGGACGGGTATTCAGCATAAAAAAGGGCAACGGATGTCGAGGGACGGAGAGGTGTCACGGAAACAATATGTAGAGCGATTTTCCTAAGGATGAGCCAAAGTGACAGCTAGTGCTGGTAACATAACTGAAGGTTCTGAAGTCGTAGTGCCCTTGAGCTTATTAGACTCCCTTCCTGAATTCGTTCGTTTGCAGTTGGCTAACTTGTAAATGGCTTCGGCTCTTCCTTTTGTGATGTCCTCGTCCGACAAAAATATAGTGCGCCACGAGAAATAATTGAAATTAGGAAGTGCAGTGTTATGTGCTCTTATGTAAAAATTATATTTTTCTTCATATATTAATTAGATTTACTTTTTAGTGATAAATATTTTAATTTTATTTAACCGATACTTGAATGCGAGATGCATACTGTTGCACGTGGTACCCGCCTTTGTGCTGTTGTGTGGCGAGCTGCAATTGACAGCTTTCTATTCACATTCGTGGCAGTTTTCTTTTACTGATTGTGAGAGCATGTTAAGAGATTTTCCACATACGAAATTAAATTTATATATTTCCCGGACTCGCGTACGTGCATATACCTTAGCGAAACTGTTAAGACTTCTGCATAGGGATGTTTTCACAGGCGCCATTAGCACTTTACGAAGGGGCGTGACGCGGAAGGATACTTCCCAGAAATACATGTGGTGTTCACTTGTTTTCGTGAACTGTCACTTTGGCTCATCCTTAGGAAAATCGCTCTATAAGCATGGTTTCCTCGCCGGTGTTTTGTGGACAGGGATAGATTCCCACTCACGCGACCTTCATTTTTGCTCTTTCCGTCCAGTTCCGCTCTCCATCGCGCTGGTCCTTGTCCACCATCATGTCCCGCCACCGCCTGGCGTTGCCGCCCGCTGCGCCGCCTTCTCTCATTTCCATCTCCACCCAACAGGCTTCGGTGTCTGAGGGCAACTGACGTCACCATAGCGCTGACCGGGAGGTTCCAGGGATCAAATCCCCATGGCGGCAGGATTTTCAACACTGGATACGTAGTTAGATCGAATTCAGCCGCTGTCAACAGGAGAATTCTATCGGCCGGCTGTTCTGAACGGTATTTTTCCGTGGTTTCTCCGATCAACACCAACCGGAGCAGCACTCTAACAAAGGTACCGTATATGATCCTTCCTACTCCTTCGTCCATTTCCTTGCCCAATCCTCACCCCTCACTTACACATGCTTACATTTACACGCACCACACACCTGCATATGCCGGGAGGCCGGATGTGGGGCTTAGAGCATGTTCTGGGTCCCGTTCGTGGGAGATCTCCTCAAGCCGACACATAGGTCTGCGCTGGATTGATTGATTTTTTTCGTGTTTCAGGGGGCGTCAACTGCTTTGGTCATTAGTTCCGTTAGTGTAGTGCATGTTTTTTCTCGGGAGATGGCGGGGATCTTCCCCCGCTGGATGGCGAGATCCGGCGCCGACCTACCGTCGGCTAGTGGGGTTTCCCCCTAACCAGGACTCTCCCACCAGCGGGGCACCACCCCAGCCGGGAGAAGCTCAAGCTCCCGACCGGTCTCCCGGAATATGTGGTAGTGTAGTGCATGTTAGTATAAGTGTGTGTGTGTAAGGGAAGAGGAGAGGACAAGGAAGAGGTAAGAAAGATCGCGCGCGGTCCGTGGCCCGTTTGGTAGGGTACTGCTCCGGCATTCCCTAGTGTAGATCGGAGAAACCACGGAAAACTACCGATCAGAGCAGCCGGCCGCTAGAATTCTCCTCCAGACAGCGACTGAATTCAACGTAGCTGAAAAGCTATTGACGAAAATCCTGCCGCCGTCAGGGTTCGAATCTAGGACCTCCCGATTAGAGGCGCTGCAGTAACATCAGATGTTGCTCTGACCTACCGCTTCCGGTACCTCGTTGGTGAAAACCCCGCTACCCGACATTAGGTCGGCACTTCATTTCACCATCTAGCAAGGTAAGATCACTGCCACCTTCTAAAAAAAGCATGCACTACACTGACGGGACTAATGACCTCAGCAGTTACGCCAGGAATCCTAATCAATCAATCAATGGAACTCTAGGGTCTGCAGAGACAATAGACGCTGCAATGGCAGCAGTTACTGTCGTGAGCCATCTCATCTGTGAACTTGCGACTTTTCTTCCAAGTAACACGGACATCTTCCGAAGGTGTATTGAACTTTGCTGTAAACTGCACTTCAACTCTGGATAACTGCGAACCATGCTTTGCTAAACTGCTCGATTCTGGGTTTTGCCTTCTTACTCTATACGTGTGACAATTATCAATAAACTATGAGCAATAAGTTGTAATTGTGGACGAATTTTTATGAAGGAAAGCATCCAGACATGAATAATAAAGGTGTGAAGAAAACGGAAGAAGTTGAACTTTTGAAATTTTGTAAAATGGAGATTTTAAAATAAAAATAGTACTTTTGCAATTTAAGACACTTGCACTTAATTATGTCGAAACTAGTGCTACAAAATGATCCAGATTTTCTCGTAAGAAAGGTCACCGTTTTTTAAGTGTTAAAAATTGTATTGCGAATTGAATTATGGTATTATTTTAGCTCCCTCACTTGTTTCTCTTTCCAGCTCTGTGAATCAATGACGGCACACTATGTTTTCTAACAAATAACATTCAACACAACGTGGCCATAATGCTAAATCGGTCGACTAGCATCCGTTTATCACAGCTATAGGTATCAAGAGGCGGTTAATTTGCAAGCGATTGTTTAAGCCACATAATTTAGCCATCGACATACATCACGGTTTGCAGAAACCGTATGTGTTATTATTCACCTGAACGATGCTTTAAACATGTGTTACTCACTATGAAGGCATGCATGTGTCATCAACACTTCTCTCGGATTAAAAGATTTTTAGCGGAATCTTGGTAAATACTTTAGGAGACCTGTTCATGGGCTTCGAAGATCACTTAAATGTTTTAATTTTGAGGGTACTTTATATGAAATCTCCGTGAAATTTTCAATTTTTTTAAATGTTTCCCTTTTCTTTAATGTTTTTTCTTCAATAGAAGAATGTGCATTCGTGTATTTGGTGTAGCCCAGTTTTCACAAAAAAAACCTCTGAAATTCGGAAAATCGTTCAAATTGGTTTAACCTGTAAATTTCTTTAAATTAGTTTCCGAACCTGACCTATACGTTCAATTTGAAACAAAAGTTTCTTTCTCAATACTATTTACCCCTCAATTGTCGATTTTAAATGATATCATTTCTCAACATAAATAGTTGTTGCGTAATTATACTAATAAAAAGAAAAGTGTCGGTATGTTGCCGGTATGCTTTCCAGATAAAAATCTAGTTTGAATCCAACACCTTAAGTGGAAGGAACATTCACTACCATCGCAGACACAGGTATGTCGTTGGGCGGGTGGGGAATTTATTTTATTGTCGTCGAAGGCCCCGGCACACAAAGACAATTCGTAAAACGACTCCACAGAACATGCGAACACAACCTTCGACTGCATTGGATTAAGGTCCGAATAAAATTAGAATGTGATTGACATTTCGTAGTCACGTAATGACGCCAGCGCCTGTAACGTAGGGAACCGCGAATCAGAAGCTTTGGCATTTGCACATTGTTGTCACCTAAATTTAGGGAACAAATGTTACGAACAAATATTAAAAATATTTCGAAAGAATGTAACACATGTTTGAAACAAACTTGCTAAGACTTGGCTCGCTCGTGACTCACAGCGAAGTCGCTGGCCTTTCACCACTGAGGTCCGGTTTTAATTCCCGTCGAATCTCATGTGAAATTTGTTCGAACAAGACGAGTTTGGCTGCCTCACAAGCGCTAGTCCAATCTCTGTAAGGTGTCCTACCCTATCCTTATTCCTTCCCATTTTGGCCGCTGGGTAGTGACGCAGGAGCACGTAGTAGGAGGCGCGTACGCGGAGATGCAACCTGGCAGTCCTCTTGACAACCGACAGACGAGACAAGACATACATAAAAATAAATATATACGAGATAATAATGGAGGATTACTCCGCGCTCAACACTCGACAAGGGGCGAAGAGACGCGTTGCGTCGATAATCATATGATAAAAATTAAAGACGCAACAAATAAAAAAAAGTTTCTCAACATTCCTTCCTTCTGTTTGTCTAGTTAAGTGTTAAGAGCACATAGTAGAGCGCGAAGTATGCGGCAGCGTCGCCCCTGTCTACACCCAACTGTCAATCACATTCTAATTGTATTTGTAGTATATTAGTTTGTGTACTTCAAATTTCCGTAAAGTTTCTGTTTGAGAATATGAATGAAGTGTTCCGTGTAAACCACCCTGTAAAAAACACCTCGCGACCATTATGTTTGTGAATCCGCTTTATTACACACTACAGGAGATGTTGTGCTGGCAATATAACCTAGCAATGCTACACATTTAGCTGCGTAGAACGCTTCCCGAAATTCCCAGAAATTCAATTACTTCCTAAACGAGGTTTCGTTGAAATGAGTCGCAAATTGATACAAAGCCCTCCTTCAGAAAATACGATTGTCTGTGTGAAATAATTCCTTTACAATGCAAATTGCATCAAACAATTTAATTAAGATGCTGTATGTGACAACATTCCCGTGAATACAGATAATATAATTGTGTCTGTCTATTCATTGCATCTCTGGAATTTTAAAATTAAAAACAATTCATGAATTTTTAATGTTTTATTCGACAGCAACTCGAAACTCTAGAATAATCCTGAATAATACGACAATAACATTAAAATGGAGTGTACAAGAATTGTTCAACAGAGCAAAACATCAATTCTATGCGAGTTAATTTGCTTCTCATGTTATTACAAGTAGTTAAATAGCTCTCTTGGGTTCAATTTTAAACAAGATAATAATGAAAAACCAAATAAAATTAGTGTTTCTACATGAGCATCTATTTCTCGCAATATTGTTTATGGTTATGTATCGTAATGTGACAACTTCTGTCTTACACTTCAACTAACATTTGAAAAACTTTTAAACAAACGAAGCACGAAAAATTCAAGTTTTTTAAATTCAAACGTTTAAACCAAAACAGGTTTCTGCCATTGAATTTAGTGCATTAACGTTCTACAAACTTGTACCAATGATGCCCGATGCGTATTTTAATCTATATTAAATTAATTAGTTTATAATAACGGGAACCGGAGGCCGTCACTACCGCCTTCTGTTGCCAGTGGAACGTTGTCAAAGCAACAATGACCACCGGCTTCGTATGATATACACATGTTGCAAATCCGCAGTCTGGATACCGCTAGCAACGTAATGCCGAATGGATAGAAAAATACAATGGTTAAAAATTATATTGTCATATTGATCAAAACTACCCGTTTGACACGAATTACTCATTCCCGCACCTTAGCATGTAAAGCAAAATGATCACTTCGTTTTCACATGTAACACAGTTAAATGCCACAATTTAAAAGCTTTAATGCTTAAATAATATTAAATGTAATCTATCTTTGCAAGATTCGATACAGCGATGATTGTGAATGAAGACGCATTATATATATATACACACACACACACACACACACACCACACACACACACACACACACACACCACACACCACACACACACACACACACACACACACACACACACACACACACACACACACCACACACACACACACACCACACACACACCACACACACACCACATCACACACCACACACACACACCACACACACACACACACACACACACACCACACACACACACACACCACCACACACACACACACACACACACACGTTGGTGTTATAAAATGGAGTGCCTCCTGCATCGCTCTATACTTGAATCGGTGATTTGAAAAGGGAAGTATGTCCTTATTCCATAGTTCCGAGAAAAACAAAAAAACTTAATAACATCCCCAGTTAGCATCTGGGACATGTATGTATTACACAAAAGTTACTTGGGCCATTATATAACTTTAAATTTGCATTTCTATGATCTACAAACCCAATTTAAAACCTGGACGTATTTCCTATATAAAATAATTATGAAATATTAAAAAAGAAACATTTTAAAATTTTTTAACGTTTTAAACAATCATATAATAAATATATAAAGATGTGAATTAACATTTCGCGCATTGTGGATTTGAAAAATACTCTTACTAATTTAATCTATCATCATTATCTACTTGATTTCCACTTGAGTATGAGGCAATGTGAAACCTTTCTCGTATGGAAATATATGAAATATATATATTACAATATTTTGAACATCGGTTATTTTCTTTCCGTTGATTGGAAGAACAGCTGAATTATAAAATTTCTTCAAATGGCATGTCTGGACCTGCTTTTTCCTTTTGTCAGCATGAATGAGCCATTAATAGGTCCTCACTCAAGGTACTTGGTACTTGTTACTAGGTACTTGATAAGCCATTAATAGGTACTCACTTGCCACGAAATAATCAAAATATACTATACATTAGTTGTTTTACTTGCAAAGAAACGAGTCACACTTCAGCTCACAAGGAGAACTGCAGAGAAAGTGACTTGGTTGTCTTCTTAAAATAATTCGACCACCAGGTTTTGAAGTCTTTGTTGTTTTCCGTGTCTGTTACTGTGGTCATGAAGCAATTAGACATTTCCTAGCTGATAATACTAGTTTTTCTGTAGGAGGAACAGAATGTATTCCTGGATTTCTTTCTTTTTTCCAGTCATTAGAATTTTTAGTCGGCAATAGAACATACTTTCAGCTGGACAAGTTTCATTTTTACACTGATCTCTAGCAAAAAAGAACAAGGAAAATGAATATCTCAATTCTTTTTGCGAAAAAGTGGACTCATTTCCCTTTTAAAATCACATATTTAATATTACGAGCGACCGGGAGCGGTATCTCAATGCATCAACTGATGCCACTGCAGCGTCTCTGACCGGGAGGTCCTAGGTTCGAGTCCTGACGGCGGCAGGATTTTCGACACTAGCTTTTCAGCTAGGTCGAATTCAGTCGCTGTCTGGAGGAGAATTCTAGCGGCCGGTTTCTCTGATCGGTAGTTTTCCGTAGTTTCTCCGACCAACACCAGGCGAATGCCGAAACAGTACCGTACCAAACGGGCCACGGACCGCGCGCGATCTTTCCTTCCTCTTCCTTGTCATGTTCTCTTCCCTTACACACACACTACTAACATGCACTACACTACCACATATTCCAGGAGACCGGTCGCGAGCTTAGAGCTTCTCGTGGCTGGGGCGGAGCCCCGCTAGTGGGAGAGTCCTGGTTAGGGGGAAACTCCGCTGGATCTCGCCATCCAGCGGGGGAAGATCACCGCCATCTCCCGAGAAA
Organism: Teleogryllus oceanicus; assembly: GCA_964035755.1. Taxonomy (NCBI): domain Eukaryota; kingdom Metazoa; phylum Arthropoda; class Insecta; order Orthoptera; family Gryllidae; genus Teleogryllus; species Teleogryllus oceanicus. Next base: position 20,883,222 of record CAXIVR010000008.1, read on the forward strand.
AAAACACTCACTACACTTAGGGGGACTAATGACCAAAGCAATTGACACAAAGCAGAAACACGAAAAAATCAATCAAATGAACTATTACGAGCGCTCGTCCTGCCGACCAGAGTGATGTTCGGATTGGTATGTAAGCCTCCGTGGAGCCTCCCTGACTTCGCACAGCAACACGGAGCTGCAGAGTCCTGCACATAATTTCCGATTCCAGTAGAGGTGTTCAGTGTGCCAGTGTTCTTTATTTTTCCTTTCAGGCAGCACAATCGTAATATTTTCTGTAAAAGTGAATTTTGTCTACTGCTTTCAGAAGACATAATTTTGTACCAAATTTATTTTACTAAATGTGTGTATTGAAGACGTCGAATCATACCATGCATTTCCTTTATAACTCTTTGCTTGATAAGACGGGCGATCTGCTGGGCCTCGTTGGGCTCCAGACTATATGTAATAATTAAATAAATAGTTACTATATTTCATTGGCTTTGGGCATGAAGCCCGGTGGAAACTTCTTTACACGTATTATATTAATCTAATACCATAATATAATAATGAATACTAAAGTACATACAGAATAAAAAAACAGTTCATAATTATTCCATTTAAACCATGCCTATTAAATGCAGAGCCCTTCAAGACTACTGATCATATCGCTTACACTATAACTAGAATTTAATCTTAACCTAAAAGGGTTGGTGTTCGTGGGAAAAGTCTCCATTAAATGCATTATACTACAATCCTCTTACCTTCGTACGACTCACGACCTGAACAAATGCAATCTCGTCAATTCATTTGTTGCTTGTGCAATTTGTTAATAGTCCCGTTCCTGTTCTATGGATCAACAGACCGCTATGCGCCTTGGCCGACCAGCGGTGACCCCGCCTCTCGGCCGTGGGATAAGGGGTTCGTGTGGTAAGCACAAAGACATCCCTTCACCGTATATAGTGGTCTTCATAACCTTAGGTTGGGCTTTCTCATCGTCACACAGCAATAGATACTGTGACATTTGTAAGAAAAGCGCACAGGTATAATTTGGCTCGGCCGGGAATCGAACCTAGGGTTGCACCGTGGAAAGCAAGCACGCTAACCAACGAGCCGCTGAGGGAGGCCTAATAGTCCAGAAGAATAAAATAAAAAAGTATACGAATCAGCAATAATTGCTACAACGTTTTTTTTGTTTTAATGCCGAATAATATCTTGGCTGTTCGGGTGACGCCGCGTTAAACGCTGAATTACCGACGTTTCGATCATCTTTTTCGCGATCTTCTTCAGGGTTGGTCTGCGCTCGGTTTTATATTTGTGTGGGGAACAAGTACGATTGGCTGAAACAGTCGGCCAATCGTAGCTGAAGGGATGCCCGTCACCCGGACAGCCAATATATTCATGATTCTGGCCGCGGAAGCCTACGACTTCATTTTGTTTTAATGCCGTCATTTGGAGCCCAATATGACTCCGCTAGTTTTTCCCCTTCGGCGGAGTTGTGTTTAAGTAGTGGGGGGAAAATGTACCTTCAAAACGGATATTTCTGCATATTTGCGGTTATATCTCTTAAAGGGCTCTTAATATCGAAAACATGGTCTTATTAAAAGTTGTAGGACAGTAACTTCTGCTTTGAATCAGAACAGACGCATATTTTTTTACCACTGGTTTCCATACCAATGCTCATCAAAGTTGGACAAATTTTACAAATTATGAAAAATGTCCGTGCTATCTTCTTAACAAGCCCGAGTTCGAAACTCATTGCGTATCGACAGCGAAACGATAAGGCTCGCGCAAGTTATCGCGGAAGACCTGAGATCGAATCTCGGTCCGGGAAAAAATGTTTGCTGAAACCCTTTTGGAGGTGTTAATACAAGCGGAACAGTTAGAAATAATGCGAGAAAGTATGTGCTATCATAGCACCACTAGTTATTTTGTAAATTCATACACATTTTGATGGCACTCCGAATTGCAAACAAGATACTTGAGACGTTACACCTCAAACGCAGTTCGTAATAAGTCAATGGAGACCACCTACACACAATTTGATTACTTTCATTCTTGCAGAAAAGCTCACTTTCCACAAAATTATTATTAACTTGCATATTGGAATCAGCTAATTCACATGTATCACTCTCACTTACTTCAAACATTTCTTTTCTTCATTTACTCTGCTATCATTTTCAAGACAGTAAACATTAATATACTAAATCAGTAGCTCGGCGTTAAACTTTGGAAGGCATGCATCATACCGTCGCTGATGAAATCCACTTTCGAAGATACTAAAACTACTCTACACTGCGAAGCATCTAACAAAATATTAACTTTCTTCTCTCATAAAAATAGTTGGTTGCTTTCTCTTATCCTCACTTCTTATCTCTCTCAATTCGCTGTACTTCATTTATCGTTTTCCTTCTATTTGCTTACTCCATTTCACCCTTCTAGTATTTATCGTGCTATCACTCTTGCGTGACGTTTTTCCCTACCGCGGCGCTGGAGATTAATTAACTTTATCCGTATTTAATTACCGGCTTCCATTTTCATTTCCACTGGCTGATGAACAAGCGTCGCGTGGAAGGGGTTGGTTTTACGGACGAGGCCACAAATGAACCGGCTGCGTGCTGCACTGAGGCTGCGAGATTGTGTAGGTCAGTGGCTCCCCAGGAAAGTTCTCGGGGTCCCTGGGGTTCTTCCAAATCATTTGCATTTTCCCTTCTCTGTTGGTCTCTCTCCCTCTATACCCCCCTTCCTCACTCTTTCACCCCCCTCTCTCTCTGGCCTTTCTGTGTCCTCTCTCCTTTGTCTCTATTTCCATTCATATGTGTCCTCTTCCTCTCTCCCCCATCTCACCCCATCTCTCTCACATGTCACCCCCATCTCTCTCACATGTCACCCCATCTCTCTCACATGTCCCCCATCTCTCTGCTCCATTCTCGCTCCTCTCTCTTCATCTCCTCCACTCTCTTTTTCTCTCTTCCCTTCTCTGTCTCACTCTGTTTTTGTCAGTCTCTTTCCCCATTCTCTTTCTGTTTCTGTGTCAGGGAAATATATCAAATATGTAAAATAAAATAAACATTGTATGACACTGAGCTAGTACCCTTTGGCCAGTATAGATAGATCATCAACTAGTTACACGGAGATATTCCTGAAATTTACCGAGCTGAATGCTGAGAAAATACAAAAATACAAATTTAATTACACACATTTCCTATTCCATTACATTACAAATGTCAATGAATTGAAAACGAGTCTTCATTTGATATGCAATCTGAACCAAACCCTCCGAAACGAATATATTGAATCTGCAGTTACAGCAATTTCGTTTGATCAAAAATGCTGATAGCGATGTGTGACTTCGCATTAATGCTGCAAAATGGTTCTCCTTTGCAAACAGCATTTTATGGCATTTATATATCAGTAATATATATCCTTTTAGCAAGTGGCAACAGTTTCTGTTATTTAATATTATGGATATTAGCTGTATACCCAATACTTTATCATTTACTAATCAATCAAACATATTTGATTTCATGTGTACATTTGTTAGAACTCTCTTGATTTATATTCAAACACAATAACAGTCATCTCTAAAAACTGGCAAAAAAATCAACATTTATCTCAAGACATACACACCACAATTTATTACGCTCAAAATTATCCTGTGGGAAAACAAGTGATTTGTAATATTTTATTTTGAATATTAAAATGCTCAAAAGCTTTTTTGTCATATTCCGTACGTGACGACCAAGCGTAAAAAGCTTTCATTTATTAAATACTGAACCAAAAACTGAAAAATAAAAATTAAAGAGAACAAATAGACTTATATAAGGAGCACATAAACAATCAACTTTCACCACGAAGAGAATAAAATGTCCCACAGCTAAAAATAATTATCAAATATGGCTGAAAACCGCTAAATATGCAGGACTTCATCTAGACAAATGATTTATCTAAAGCCCTCCATGCTATCCCAGGAGAGTTTCTTCAAGTGAACAAGCTATACTGGTGTTTAAGATATCAATGACCTCAATGGAAAACAGGTTATTGATTTACAAAACAATAACAATTTTTATAGAACCTATGGCATCCAAATTTGGGACAAAAATCTGAATTTTCATTTACACAGAAATTACATTAAAACGTTAAGAATAATCGGAGCGGCGTTGATATACTGCAAATTCTATGAAATGCCACACAAAATTACATGTACTATGCCTTTAAATAAATATACTCAAATATATGCGAGCAAAATTTTGTTTTTGAAAATTCTTGTGCTCTATATGTTTTGTGCACTTAATATACTTTGAATTAAATAAACCAGTTAGAATTTTTTAAACATTTGAAGTCTGTATTCTGAACGTGATTCTGTATCAACATCAGATGAATATCTTACACATATTTTCTCAATGTGTTCTGTGCACACCCACTGGACACAATCTACAGTATAGTGTCGAGTGCTCTTGTTTCGTTGAAGTCCACAGAGACAACAACGTCCAACGTTACCCTTTGGTGGCTCCGTGAACCCCTTCGTCTCTTCTCGGATTCCTAGCAGAAGTTCTCCCGCGTGTTATTGCTGTTGGCACAGTTTTCTTCTCGATCGTCTTTTCAGTCATTGTTTCACGGGGGACAAAGCGAGATCCTTTAGAAATCCTCTCCTAATCAACCTTTCTCCACTATTGTTCTCTGTATAAACATTCATAGTATTAATTGCACCGATATTCATGCGCGTAGGTCAGAAACTGAAACGCGAGTGGTCGCGTGGATTACTATTCTATTCCAAGCTGTTTCTGGCGGAGTCATATTTCGCTATAACTCAATAGCTGAGACATTCTACGAAAGGTATTGAAAAGTCCATGCCAAACGTTAGTCTCGTAAACAGCAAATCAATATGACTGGATTACAATAGTAATCCACGACCATTAAAGGGTCGAAAAACTTAAAGAAACTGAAAGCTTTCTGGCATCACAGATATTAAAAAGAAGCAAAATTAACGCGATATCGCAATTAAGTTTTCGAACACATACCCCTTCATTTCACAGAAGAAGCAGTAGCCGTCAGCATAGCAGTTTCGGACCCTTCACCTTGTCTCTATGACACGGCCAATTGGTTGGTTGGTTGGTTGGTTAATGATTCCGGGCGCGACAACAGCTTAGGTAATTACTCCCGTAAGTGTAATGCATGTCTTCCTCGGGAGACGGCGGTGATCTTCCTCTGCTGGTTGGGCAGATCCGGCGCCGACTTACCGTCGGCTAGTGGGTTTCCATAACCAGGACTCTCCCACCAGCGGGGCACCGCCCCAGCCGGACAAGCCCTAAGCTCCCGACCGGTCTCCTGGAATATGTGGTAGTGTAGTGCATGTTAGTGTAAATGTGTGTGTAAGGGAGGATAGAATAAGGAAGAGGAAGGAAAGATCGCGCGCAGTTCGTAGCCCGTTTGTTAGGTACTTCTTCGGCATTCACCTGGTGTTGATAGGAGAAACCACGGAAAACTACCGATCAGAATAGCTAGCCGCTAGAATTCTCCTCCAGGCAGAGACTGAAATCGACCAAGCTGAAAAGGTAGAGTCAAAATCCTGCCGCCGTTGGGACTCAAACCTAGGACTTCCCGGTCAGAGGCGCTGCAGTGACATCAGTTGAGCTACCGCTCCCGATACGGCCAGTTAATTGTGATTAGGTTTCCGTTGTTAGGCCTCATTCACAATGCAACCTTGAACGTAACGTAATGCTGTAAACGTAGCCGTAAAATTTACACGTAAAAACAAGCATTCACAATGACCAACGTAAGCTGGAATGTAAGTTCCACCTGAACCAATCGGAATTCAACGTACTGAAACTTTATCGATTTGTTTCTAGCATGGTGGAAAGATCTTTCTACCAAAGTTTCTAGCTTTTTCTTCGACATTTCTATCGATTTCTCTTAATATATACATGCGAGTAGCTGTTGTAGTAGTGTTCTCATTTCCTTCATCGTATAAACGAGGATTCTCTTGTACCAAATTCACGAGTAATTCGTCGAACATAATTAGTTCATTCACTATGTTAAGTTGAAGTCACAATAAAATTTCACTGAATTCTTACTTTCAATTCACTACACGCTTCAAAACTGTTCGCTAACTAGTTTTCTGCATTACAATATCAAAATGACATAACCACAAACTACCTCAACACCAAAGATATTGGGTAGTATTACCTAGAATCACATGTAGCGCTAGTGTAGCGTTACAAATTGAAGGCAGCCATATTGTAGGGTTGGGCTGCCGTATTGTATAGTTGTGGGTATTTCTCTATGTAAATGAGTACTTTGAAGTTATTTTATCTTACTATACAAAGATTATTATTTACGTATCAATAAAATTAATAATGAGACTTCATGTCTCTGTGACCTCAAGGTCAATATAAGAAGCATTAGGTTACAGAAGCAACTTACAATAACTCAAATGATAGAACCAAAACATGTTTCATTTAGTAACATGAGCATTTTATCTAATTGAAATGATACTTTAATTTGTCTAGCATACTGCACATGGAGTAAGAAAATAAATTCGTTATATACCCAAAGTATTTATTAATTGAAAACTTTCGTTTAAAAACATCAAAACCATCTAAGTTAAAGAAATAGCATAGATTTGCCAACTAGAATTTCCGCTTTCAACTTCCTAGCTTTAGAGTATTCTGATTGTCATTTAATACTTCAAAGAAATAATTCTCGGTACTTATTTAATATTTTTACTTAAACATTTATAAGAAATTATGAGTCTTGTCATTTGATCTAGAAAACTATGAGACATTTTACTTAATTGTTTCATTAGATCATTTTTTTTAGAAACAATGTGATTTTCAAATTTTTCGTAATTTATTTAACACAGTGTAGAGTAACAATAACAATGTGATTTTCGAAGTTTTGAATCCGTAATATCCCGTGAAACGGGCGTTAAGACACATAGTTGTAAATGACCGCACCCACATTTGTCTACAATATGGCGGAGAGCGCAATGTTCAATTTGTTATGGTAGTGCTCGCCTCTCACCATAGGAGTTATGGGTCTTGCTCAACACAATCTGAAATCAACCTTCCACGCTGGTCTCTTATTGGTGTTCGGTAGCATTCCGACGTAAACTTAACATAAAACTTGGAGCTTGTGAACTCTTACGTTTACGGACTTATATCTACGGTTAGTCAAGGCATGTGAATATCTCTTAGTAACTCATTTGTAGGTTTTGCGGCTACTTTGCGTTTACGTTTGTTTGGAGCTTGTGAACGTAAAAGCTTAAGTAAAAGCTTGGAGCTTGTGAACTCTGAAGTATACGGACTTACGTCTACGGTTACGTCAAGGCATTGTGAACGGTCTAGCTTAGTAACTCATTCGTAGGTTTTGCGGCTATGTTACGTTTACGTTTAAGTTTGCATTGTGAATGAGGCCTAACTCCCAGAATACTGTGCGAGTATCTGCACCGAAGCATTTCGCGGTGCCTCGAAACGCAAGAGGCACGGCCAGTTCCGAATACAGCGATCTCTAGGGAGCAGTTTGAGCCGGCGCGCCCCAATGAGAGCTGCAATTTCATCAAGGGCTCAGTTTAAGGACTTCCCTTGCAAATTCAACCACACGCCCGTCCGCTCGCTCGTTCGGAATTACGCTCATCTGGCTCATCGCTCATTTTATGGGCGCTCGGTGATGAAACAATGGAATGTCGGCTCCTCGAGAAACATATAGTCGATGGAGCAAACGATGGTAAATTAATAGCTTGGTTAATACCAGTTCAGAATTGCTCAGATCAGGAGGCCGCCTCCTAAATTAAATGAGCATGAAAGATATCTGGGGAAAGTTTTAAACATGATTAATTATGACTTTTTCTTACGCGTGTGCGTTTTCAATAATATTTATGTATCCAAAAGAGTACTTGTCTGTAAATGATATTTACAGGGGGAGATATGTTCTATATTTATACGCCTTAAAGCAACTTTTTGCTTGAAAAGAAACGACGAAAATCCGATCGTTTCAACCTAAGTATTGAACATGTATTTGACGATGTTATACCTAGTTTCTTCTGCTAAAATATATTCACGTTTTCCTTATCTAGTAAACTGATTATATGATTTTATTATACACTTTTTGGCGTATTCACTAGTTGTTTTGGTGACTTCGAAGAACTTTAGAATATTTACAGTCATAAAGTGCGATGAAATGGAGTGTCACGCAAAGAAGAAAGTAGAAACCCCAGGCTCATTGTAGGCTGCTGAATCAATGCAAGTGTCGTAATTGGAAAGTATGTAGACAATCATTAAGCTTGCCCACATATGACGATGGTCATTAATCAGTGCTGGGTGGAGCATGGGTGTTTAGGATCGGACTAGGGATATGTCCTTAACAGTTATACTGTTATTTCTTAATAGTTAACGTTTCGTAACTGTTACACAAAAATAACATTATTTCTTTTATCCTGTTATTGACCGTTATCGGTTGAAATTCATAGAACTGCAATCTACTGGGCCAAATATGAACTACTACAGGATTTTGTGGCAACGATTTTGTACGATAAGAGCTTCACTGCAGCTAATCAATTGGGACTAGCCAATGTCCAAATTATAGATTCATTAATACATAATTCGTCATTATTACACACCATGTGCCACAATATTTTTATATTTTATTGTGTACACTACAATAAGAAGTTTATTCTTTAAGTTATATCCTAATTCTTTGTTAACTTATTTCTGTCGCATTGCAGTTTATGTGAGATCAACTAATGTTTCCCTAGGTCCGATAAGAGTTACGGTGAACTAACTAGCATTATATTTGATATTCAACAGTCATTACCATTTTAGTTATCGGTAAGCAAAAACACAGTTTCTCCTAATTATTTTTGGCACTCGTTACTATTCACAAGTTGCATATTTGAAAGAATATATGCAATCCTCTGAATCCGAATCACGAATCACTTTTATTTTAGTAATATTCTATACACATTTGCTACAAATTAGATGAATTACTTCTCTGTCCAAATATGTTGGGGACGTAGAGCAAGCAAGTCCCGTAAGGTAGATGCAAAGCTTTACGGTGCTACCAACGTTATTCGTTTTGCGTGGTTTAACTCTAAGTAGTCGCCACAACTTCTTTAACTCTTAGCAATCGGCCATGTTAGGTTGCTGATCATGGATCTGTTATTTTTCAACTGTTATTAATAACACCTATTAGAAGTCAACTTTTATTGTGATGACAGTTACTGAAGAAAAGCTGTTAAGCCCATCTCTAGACCACACCTCAATATGAAGTTATGTTTAGGGTCATAATCAAGGTTTTCAGCTAGGTTGAATTCAGTTGCTATCTAGGGGAGAATTCCAGCGGTCGGCTGCTCTGATCGGTAGATTTCCGTGGTTCGTCCGATCTACACCTGGCGACTACCGGAGCAGTACCCTAACAAACGGGCCACGGACCGCGCGCGATCTTTCCTTGCTTTCTCTTGTTCTGTCCTCACCCCTAATACACACACTAACATGCACTTCACTACCACACATGCCGGGAGACCGGTCGGGGACTTAGAACTGGTCTCGGCTCGGGCGGTAGGAGCTACCTGTTTGGGAAAAATACCGCTAGTCGACGGTAGGTCGGCGCCGGATCTCGACATCCAGTTGGGGGAAGTTCACCGCCACCTTCCGATGAAAAACATGCGCTTCTCGTACGGAACTAATGCCCTTGCTTGTTGACGTACCCGAAATCTCAAAAAATCAATCAATCATAATCAAGAAATACCAGAGACCTGGCTGCCTCAGTAGTTTCCAAAGTCACCGCCACCTGCATGTTGAATCTTGAGTTTTATTTTCAGTAGTAGCGGTTGAACAAATACCAGAGATCAGTTGCTGCAGGATTCTTTTCACCCTACGCTCCGCATCTCGCCACACATCTAGCGTTCACGCTTCGACTCGTCTACTTGTAGACTGCACGTCCACAGTACAAAAACGTTCACTCACAGTGTCTTAAAGAAATATAATGCTAGACAAGATGCGATATGTGCGATCGTTGAAATGTCATGTATTCAAATATGAAAACGGAAGAAGTTGAGAGTGGAGTTTGTAGTGAATTTGAAGTTCACTTGCCTGAAATAAAATATGAGAGACTGAGACCCAAGGAAAAATTGTTGTTGTGTTTAGTTGGTTGACACCTATGCATCACGACGCAACTGTTGACAATACAGCGGAAGTCTCAGAATGTTATATTTTACAGAGCCACAAAAACGGTCGGAATGTTCCACAAAATGGGTGATACAATATGCAACTGTATATTATGTGTTACAAAAAATACGCGGAGGTATCTACTGTTGAAGCACCAATGAATTAAATCTGCGTTTCTACGTACGATGTTGCGAATATGCTCTGTGCGGACTAGACGAAATCTTGCCAAGGATATCCCTCTAATATTTGTATCACAATATTAGAATACACTCTTATAGTTTTAGTATCTTGAAACTTCGTCCACCGAATTAAGCATACTTTTTACCCTTGAGCATTACAACAATTGAATTGCTAATCAATGTGCATCACAATGTCTGCTGAGAAAGACATTTTGTGAATAAAGTTTTTCTCAAAAATAGTTTATTAATTGCACCCTTGCGAGTATTCTGTACTCTAGAAATTGTTTTTAAAAATTAAAAACAATTTGAAACGGAAATCTACTTGAAACGGCCAGGTTCTAAATTGTGTTTTTGTTTCTTTATAGGTACGGTACTATACGGGGTTAAACTTTCAAGTAAACATTCAAATGAGAATGAACAAACAAAGACTTAGAATCATGTGATTAAATCCCACAGAATATGAAATAGTTCATGAAACTTTTCAACGATTAGCAGATTATGCACTTTCTCCCTGCGCAACTAAGAGCGGTTCAGCAGGATAACTAAACCTGAAAGTATGCAATACAGAGTCCAAAGAAGGCTCATTTATAAATTTCGACCCCAAAAGCCTTGCTCGAGTTGCCCGCGGAGGACCGATAATTAATCGGAGTTGAATCGATTAATCGAAATAAGTTGTCACACTCGATTTCTGAATTACGCACAATAGTGTCGTGTTGTAGACCAATGGGAGTTGCGGGCTTCACAAGTTCCAGCAAGTTTTCGAATTGAAAAAAAATCCGTCATTTAAAAGCCTTCCAGCATTCTTTTTTTTTTAATTTATTTACAGGTCGTTCGACTGTGGAAGTATTTCAGAGGTTTTAAAAATTTCAATTAAATATCACTTCACAGTTGATCACTTGCACTTTGATTGTCCCTAATGATTAAGTAAAACAAATTACTATAAAATTTCGATTAATTAGTTATTTTCAGAGAATGTATTGTTGTGAAATAGTGAAAAATTTGTGGAAATGAGAGGAAATAGGGTGTTAGTTGTGTGTGTTGTTGATCAGCATTCTAACGACAATACTGCTGAGAAAAGGAGCGATTTCCGAGGTGACGAGACAACAATTGTAAGCAGTGCCCTGGAAATTTCTAGGTAACACGGGAAGACGCTGTGTGCAAGGGAAGGCTTATACGAGATTCACTTCGTACCCCCAAAAATAATGAGCTTCGTAATCCGTTTTTGTGATCTCAATGTGTACCAAAAGGTGATATTCTTAGAAGACTTTCATCACAACGTAAGTGCGAAAGACACTTGATACTGGAAAATTGATTGACGCCAAAACGTGACTGCCTGCAGTCAACGCTAGCGCCCACATCGTTCAGATTTTCTTCAAAATTACTATCCCCCTTTAGGCCTTCCGACTTTAAACGGATAATTATCGGACTTCAAACGGATAATTATCGGACGGAATGATCTTTGGGAGTACTTTATATGAAGCCTCAACATTTTCAAAATTTTCTCAAAAATAACTTCAAATCTTTTAATTTAACTCTCTTTCGATAGCGTAAGTGGCGCTTTAAAGAATAACGTACGTCTCATTTTCGTTAAAATCCATCTTCCGAAAATTGCAAAAACTATCTTATTAATACCACAAAATGTCTTACATTAGCATACAATATTAATAATATTTCTACAAAACAAAGGACCAGAGATTATTTAAGGTTTGTGTCTCCAAATGTTCAGAATTCAGATAAATTGCTGGCAGTTTGTTGTGAAACCGATTCTACTATATATTCTAATGGTTTATGGAGAAATATTCCATTGACAACTTTGCTTAAATCCATTTCAAACTGAATATCCTGTATCTTATGGCTTCTGGATAGTTTTCCGCAAACGTTTAACTCCTTTGTTTCTTACGAAGACTTTTTAAACACCTGCTCTCTAACTGTATGTTCCATCATGTATTACTAACACACTGTTTTAAATTCAGGCAAAATATTTCTTCGAAAATTCACTTCAACTCGTATTGAAACAACTTTTTCGAACAACTTATCGATTTCTCATCTTTGTCCTCTGCATTTCATTTCCTTTCGTCTAACTTCAATAATCAACGTTGGAAATAAAGAATGTAGTTTGGTCGGGGAATTATTCCCTTCTGGCATGTTCCAGGACGCTTAATCTGCGATTTATCGTTTGACGTCCATTCCTGAATTCGCCGTAAATTGTTTTCAAATGAGAATTCCTTTCAATGTCCTTTTAGCCAGATAAAGAAATTTGCATCTGCAGTTTGTCGTTTTTCAGCATCAATATAATCTCTGGTTCGTAAAAATTGCCGAATCTTTGCCGAGCCTAGGACTTCTCTGGAAATAGCTGACGTGCTTAATTCCTTATCTTTCCACAGGAAGTTGTGAAAGCAGTCGATGAAGTCAAATACGTAAGTACTATTCTCGTTTCTTTAAAGTAATAACTAAAATGTAACTTATGAAAAATGTTACTATCACTCGTTGACGTGTACTCACATGTGACGTAGGGAATTTTTGTATCCTTTTGGGTTGGCAGCTATTGTTGCCTACATACTCAGAACTAACCGACGTGCACTGTGATAATGAGAATAGTGACATTCATTTCAGTATTGAATTTGTTACTATTTAATCTTCTTTTATCCCGTGTATTCCTGTTCATGACTTCACAAAAAGGAGAATAATTATGTGGAGTATATGGAAAAAATAATTTTAGAATACTAGAAGGAATTAGAAAATGAAGTATATGAATACTTATACAATAAATTTGGAGAAATATTCAGAGGAAGATGTTGAATGCAGCAAACATTAATCAAGTAAAACCTTCCTGACAACAAAAATATAAATTTTCAGAAATATTACCTGTCTGGTGTTGAATACCGGCAGCTACTTGCAGAATAGTATTAAAATTAGGTGCCAATTTTTTGTCGCGATTTCCAGTGACAAAATACACTATTACCTATAGATTTTATTTCAAACTATTTAGCGAACACTTTTTTCAAAATTTGTATTAGCCTCAGGTTGATAATTCCAAGTATGAAGAATTATCAAAAGTAATCCCACGAATGGTTTGGAAATTGTCGATAAATCCCCGACTCGCTTCGCGAGTCGCTTCGCGAGTCGGGGATTTATCGACAAATATCCAAACCACGAGTGAAATTTACTAAGACTATTTCACGAATGAAATTTCATAAATATAATGGACAATTCATAATTAACATTTTTTTCTTCAAATCTTTTTACATCAAACAGAAATATATATATATATTTTTTAAAGTCAAATTCGAAGGAAACTTGTTTTGTTCGCTTATTTTTAAGAAGTGTTGAATTTAAGCGCTACTATGTCTTATTTATAATAATTGAAAATGGTGTTCCTCATTCATTTGGAGATAAGTCTTGAGTGACGATGTGTTGGAGTGTCCTGTAATTTTTATTATTTCTTGCTCCTGTATGCCAACTTGGAGCATTTCAGAAACTGCAGTTGAACGAAAAGTTATTTTCTGTTTTTGTGTGGCAATTCCAACTTAAGCTGCGTACGTTTTCCTCCACGTAGACAACTGATTTTCCCCAACAAGGCAGTTCTTGTACCAAATACCTGAATTTTTGTAGGAAGGGTTAAGGTGTGACAAAAAATCGATCAGTTTTAATGTTACCTGTGCGTTTTTCTGCCAAAAGTTTGTATAATTTCAAACAAAAGATACACACCCGATCGTGGAATTCAATAATAGCAAAATTACATAACCTCTATCTGTAGACGAAACAAAGCGCAACATTTATCACCTCCTAGGTGATAATCAATAACTAATAAATATGCATGGTAAAGTCGTCTCTAATTGGCTGGTAGGGTCCCAGTTTTTGCACGCTATTGGCTGAAATTTCATGAGTGGAATAGTCAGTAAAAATAAATTTCCTATCTCAATCATGTGTCTAAAAGAATAGCAGAAGCAGAATTTTTGATCATCAGCCAGTTATCAATGAAAATAAATATCTACATGTGTATTCTTTTAAAAATCGGAACATTTGGGAATATTGATTTATTACAGTTTGATACCGGAGCATTTTCTTTGTTGCTACGCTACTTTTAGAAAAATATTTTTTTTGGTTTTGTACAGCATGTTTTGCTGATTGAGGACCCTACTAAGTCCATAAAAATTTGTATGACTATTTCAATGGTGCAGCCACGAGTATAATTGAAAAAATTCACCGCTTTTAAATTTCTCTGCCACTTAAGTTCTGCGTTCATGTGGAGTCCTTAAGTACTTATTGACTGCAGTGTTGGGGGAACCGCAACGATGAGATACTAGCGATAGGTAGGAGACGATTTCAATGGATATATTTCAGTTTTACCAAGCGTATACCGGGTGAAGTAAACCAGAGACAGGTGAAACCACAAGTAGTGAGGAAAATGTCTTTGCGCGGGATGTCGGAAAAATAGTCTCCTATATTATTTAATGAGTATACATACCTTTTGCGGCACTCATACGCAACCAATATTTATAAAAGAAGCCTCTAAAGAAAGAGAATTTCACGTAGACGTGACTAATTGCAAGTTTTACTTTAAAACTATGAAGGATTTGTTTTAAAAAGCACATCTGAAAACGAAGCGTTCGAGGATCTTGAAGCTAAACGAAGCGTTCTAGGACCTTAAAAAGAAACAAAAGTGGGGTTAAAGGCCTCAAAGAAACGTTCTTCATACCGTAATCTATAGGATTAAACCATCTTGAACATTTTTGTTGATTTGGCGCTCTCGATTCTATATCGCCTGTTCAGAGCTGTGCAGAACCCGTTTCGTTAAATTGCACGGGTGTATCTCTCTTATCGCTAATAAAGTTAAATAATAACAACAGTTTGTATTGACAAGTTTGTATTCTGTTGTGATCAATTACAAGGAATATACTGTATATAGAACAAGTGACGGAGAATAAAAGAGTCTTCAAAAAGGAAGGTAACAAATTGATTGATTTTTTCGTGTTTCCGGGCGCGTCAACTGCTTCGGTCATTAGTACCGTTAGTGTAGTACATGCTTTTTCTCGGGAGATGGCGGTGATCTTCCCCCGGTGCATGGCGAGTTCCGGCGCCAACCTACCGTCGGCTAGTGGGGTTTCCCCCTAACCAGGACTCTCCCACCAGCGGGGCACCGCCCCAGCCAGGACAAGCTCTAGGCTCCCGACCGGTCTCCCGGCATATGTGGTAGTGTAGTGCATGATAGTGTAAGTGTGTGTGTGTGTGTGTGTGTGTGTGTATGGGGAAAGGATAGGGCAAGGAAGAGGAAGGATAGATCGCGCGCGGTCCGTGGCCCATTTGGTATGGTACTGCTCCGCATTCCCTGGCGTTGATTGGAGAAACCAGGAAAACTACCATCAGAGTGCCGGCCGCTAGAATTCTCCTCCAGACAGCTATTCGACCTAGCTGAAAAGCTAGTGTCGAAAATCCTTCCGTCTCAGGACTCGAATCTAGGACCTCTCGGACAGAAGCGCTGCAGTGACATCAGTTGATGCACTGAGCTACCGCTCCCGGTAAAGGTAACAAAGATAATATCAACAATAATATTATAAACCAAAAGACAGGACTTCGAGAACTCCTGAAAGAAAATTAAATCACGTACAGAATAAAATGAAATATGAGGAATTAAATGATATATCATGATTAATGAAAGAAAAAATATATATGTAGGAAAATAAATATCATGTAAAATAAGACATGAAAAATGAAATGGAGAACAAAATGGAACAAAATATCATGGAGAATGAAATAGCATATATCCCATACACTAAGGTACACAGTTGAGAGAAAAAAATATTGTCCCAAACGCAATGTCTAGTGAACCTAGTTAGAAAATGTCGCCGAAATTCAGACTTCGAAAAACGTCAATATATTACCAGGCAACGCAACGAAATGAGTCTGAATTTAATTAAAGCGAATGCGTTCGCAAACGAGAACGAAAGAATTCGATTTACGTAAGCCGTCTCCTCCCAACAAATATTCGTTTTCCCTTCCCAATCGTCGTCTCTCCACTAACTTCTTGCTGACAATTCCCATTCCCTCTGACATGCTGTCATTGTAGTCCCATTGAACAAGTTCCTTTAACAACTTCAGTTTTAAATTAAACAAATATTCAACCATAATTCTTCAATTCAAAATAAACTGTATCAATTTCAAGTGACTGTTAAAATTTTAAATGGACGCCGGGCATCAAAAAAAAATCATATACAAAAAAGTTTATATGACTTTTTTGAGCTCGAACGAAATTAAATCTACGCATATCACTTATAATTAATTCCTCCTGCGTCTCTCTTGATGGACCCGTCGCGTCATAATTGCACGTACTTTCTCTGTCTAAGCGACAGTCCCGCGCATTAACTGAACCAAATTCATATATTTGCAGTGCGCCAGTGATCGACTCTTCTTCACTCCACCCAGCGCTGCCACCATTGACTAGCGATCTATTTGCAGGAACTAAGTACGGTACTACTCGTTCATTGCTTCATGCTTCCCTCATTAATTCATTCATTCATTCACTCATTCATTCATTCACTTATTCATTCACTCACTCTTATATCCAACACTTGTTCAGCCATTCATCCAATAATCATTCAGTCATCCAACGCTCATTCATTCATACATTAATTATTTCTTAGACCCAACACTCACTCACGTATCTAACACTCGTTTATTCATTAATGCAAAACTCATTTATCCATCATTCTAACATCCAACACATTCGTTCGTATATATTTTACTCATTCATTCACACATTCTACACTCCTCATATATTCAGGACCCTCCACCCATCTAACACTCATCCACCCACCAACACTCATTTACCACCCAACACCATTTACATATCTGATGCAAACTCAGCCATCCAACTTTTATTCCAATTATTTGCCAAAATACATTCAATTTACACATTAGTTTAATCACACAATGCACATTTACTTTTAACATTCAAGTCATTCATCTCACAATTATTATTTATTCATAGTTCATTCATCATCAATACTTACTGAACACTCGTTCACGTTCATAACAAGTTCATTACGTTAGAAATTCCTGCGTTTGCATAAGTAAAACATTCCATTCACGCGTTCGCTTTCAACGAAACGTCCAGCGTACGCGTAAACGCCCACGAAATGCGCAATGACGTGCCGGAGTGCCGCCGCCGCCGCCACCTGCGCAAAATCCATCAATTTCGCCGCGAGGCGACAAAGAGCAGTAGCAGCACGCCGCCATCGGCTTCGGAGCGACAGCTCATCTGTCACCACATCGTTAACCGGCGGCGCTGATGGCCCGCCATTGTCGCAGCTTTTCACTTTAACGACCTGCGACGGTGGGAATGAAAGCACCGAGCCCCGCCCTTCCGTCCTCCTCCCGCCCCGCCGAACGCCCCGCCCCGCCCCGCCACGCCAAACGCCCCGCCCCGCCTAACGCCCCCCCTAACGCCCCGCCCCGCCTAACGCCCCGCCCGCCTAACGCCCCGCCGCCTAACGCCCCGCCCGCCTAACGCCCCGCCTAACGCCCCGCCTAACGCCCCGCCTAACGCCCGCCTAACGCCCCGCCTAACGCCCCGCCTAACGCCCCGCCTAACGCCCCGCCTAACGCCCCGCCTAACACCCCGCCTAACGCCCCGCCTAACGCCCCGCCTAACGCCCCGCCTAACGCCCCGCCTAACGCCCCGCCTAACGCCCCGCCTAACGCCCCGCCTAACGCCACGCCTAACGCCCCGCCTAACGCCCCGCCTAACGCCCCGCCTAACGCCCCGCCTAACGCCCCGCCTAACGCCCCGCCTAACGCCCCGCCTAACGCCCCGCCTAACGCCCCGCCTAACGCCCCGCCTAACGCCCCGCCTAACGCCCCGCCTAACGCCCCGCCTAACACTCCGCCTAACACCCCGCCTCGCCCCGCTCCCGACCTACCAGTCCAACTCCACACTGCCCCGACCCCCGCACCCCCTCCCCAGTTCCGCCCCCGTCCCGTCCCGTCCCGCCCCCGCCCCCGCCCCGCCGGGACACGGTCCTGTAGAGCGTTACACGTCACATTACAGGTAAGGGGGCGGGGCGGCGGCGATGCGCGCGGCTTTGCTTGTTAATGACGGGTAATGGCAGCGGCGCACCGCTGTGATTTACGGAGCGATGTGGCTCGCATAACCCATCCAGTCGGCGGTGGGAGATATGAGTGGACGATTCGGTTCATACACGAAACTTGATTTTGCCAGAGCTTCTCAATTCGACACTCGACTTAGTAATCGCATTCATCAGGTGTCAGTGCCAATTGCTGTGCAAGGAGGTCACATACGATACTTGTAGGTTATATGATTGTTGAAGAAACTATTTCAAGTATATGCATCTAAATTTTGTAAAGTCTTTTCAATTCACAGGTTTTTAAATACTTATAAGAAACTAACAGAATATTATAATAATAATGATAAATATGCAGATTATGTAGTAAAATGGTTTTGTTTAAATGTGAAATACGTAATTTACTTCAATTTACTCAAGACTTTAAATTATTTTAATCTTCTATTGGGTTTCATTTTGCATCAGAAAACCAGCAGTAAACAGTACAGGTAAACTGATTAGAAAGGGAAAAAAAAATCCAACGAAAAATCATGCAACAATACTACTAAATAATATTTCTTCTTGATTGTCAGTATGTTTGAATAAAAGTATCCAAAAGTTTTTTATGACAATCATTTATTCCAGCAATTGTCAACTTCAATTGTCTCAAAAATAAAAGAGGTAATTCAATGGGATAGCAGTTCCCTCATTAAGGTGAACGTCTATTTGGTATTGTATTAATTTTGTTTTGTTGTATTGTTGTTTTGTATAAAAATTATATGTTTAAAAGGATATCTTTTGTAATAGATATGTTTGATTTTGAGATAATTTTACTCAATAGAATTTTACTTTTGAGACAATTGAAGTTGTTTATAAACCATACTAGTAATTACACTAATTTGATATGTAGAATAACGGTTTCTGTGTCTCATTATTTTAGCACCTGATGATGTAACAAAACTAGTTACGAAACGTAATGCAATTGCTGGAATAAATGATTGTCATAAAAACTTTGGCTACTTTTATTTGTAAATAGTTCTACTAGTATAGTGTATTTCCAGATTTTTTTAATTTCGGAAATTTTGTGAAAGAATAAAGGCTATCCACGGTGCACTGGTATGACCTCTCATCTTCCACCACTACGACTGGTTTTTAATGTCCTCTCAATGAACGTGTAATCTGTGGTAGGCAAAACCAGTTTGCAGAAGGGTTTCTCAGGGTCCACCGCTTTTCCCAACCTCTCATTTTAGTACCAGTAGCAGCAGTTTATTCCACGTATTCCGGCCTTGAAATACAAATATAAGCATTCAGGCAAATGAACATAAATACATTACATATAAATACATTTTTGCATTCACATGATTGCATGATCCTTTTATTACCTAAAGTACCAAAAAGAAAAGTTTACAAATATTTGTTCCTATTTAATCCCGGTTTCTTCTTTCTTCTATAAGTCTCAAAATGGGTTTTCCCCTCTCCGCCTTCATCTATTTTGTCTATCTTCTTTGGTATGTTTTTCCTTCTTGCTCACATTTAATTACGTGTTCCATTGTTTCTTCTTCTTGCCAGCATATTCTGCAGCGTCTATCTTCCAAAATAGGTTACCTAATATCCCATTTCCACACTGGAATTTTGCGTGACTTTTCTTGTGTCCTGGATTTGAAAGAGATTTTGGTTTGCCTTGTGTGTTTTTATTACTTTGTATACTTGCATATCTTGTATTTTGAATTCTTTATACTGAATTTGTTGCTGAATTCTTTGTCTCTCTCTGCTATTAATTGTTCTATTTTTTCCTTCCTCTTATTTTCTCAGTGCTTGTTTTAATGCCTTACCGTTTCCTGAAAATTTTTTTCTCTTTTATCCTCGATGCTGCCTCAATTTTTCTTATACATTCTTTCAAAATATTGTTTCCTGTCTCTTGGCTTATTTTCTTTTCGAACTTCAATGTTCTCCTGTCAGCTTCTATTCTACACCTCTAATTTCACTATCCCTCCACGTCATTAATCTCAATAAGGCATCCCAATTTCGGTACCAGGACATATTTATAATTAAAACCACTGGTTATGAAAACTTCACAAATTTTTATTCACGATATTATTAATCATCGAATTTTAAGCAAAATAATATTGGAGTAAGTATAAAATATTATTTGCAATACAAACTCAAACAATCCTAGTCGAGTTATTAACATTTTCCCTTCTGGGAGAGTAACAACCAGCAAAACATTCAGAAGTATTTCCGTAACGTATTTCGAATTGTTACTATCACTACACATTAAAACATCATAAGAAGTTGTATTTCGAAAAACAGAAAAATGCTATGGATGCAGTTCGGAATCGCGTTGTGAATTTCCTTGATGAAATCATAAATATTTAGTGTTAATTATAATTTTAGTTACACAATTCACCGGTCCCTCGTTTGGGTAACTACACATCTGGTTGACCTGCTTGTTCCGTTTTTGCGTTCCCTTTCCGAGAACCGTAGCTCTCGCATTTGGTCGATACCAGACATTCTGAGCTCTCGAATCCCTTTCAACATCAACTTTCTTCTGACTGTCGTTAACTAAAATACCGAGCACATTTTCGATTCAAATGACACCACTTTCCTAAATTATTTTAAGATTTTCAAAAGTTTAAGTGTTATGTATAAAATGTTTTGTTATTTCGGCGAATATTGTCAGCCTATATTGTGATATCAGCATATATTGCGTCACTATACGGGCAATATACTCCGTCCACCACTAAGGATCGAATAGGAAATGTCACGTCAAAATTGAGGAAAAATGAAATCCGCAAAAAAATCTTCATCTTTAAAATAATTCCAACTATCATGACTTCCGGCGTGAGGGAGAGAAAAACAAAAAAAGAAAAGGAAACAACGAAAATAATAGCAAAGAAAGCAAAGAAAGCAAAGAAAGCAAAGAAAGAAAGCAAAGAGCAAAGAGAAAGAAAGAAGAAAGCAAGGAAAGCAAGGAAAGCAAGGAAAGCAAGGAAAGCAAGGAAAGCAAGGAAAGCAAGGAAAGCAAGGAAAGCAAGGAAAGCAAGGAAAGCAAGGAAAGCAAGGAAAGAAAAGAAAGCAAAGAAAGCAAAGAAGAAGAAAGAAGAGCAAGAAAGAAGAAAGCAGAAAGCAAAGAAAGCAAAGAAAGCAAAGAAGAAGAAAGCAAAGAAGCAAAGAAAGCAAAGAAAGCAAAGAAAGCAAAGAAGCAAAGAAAGCAAAAGAAAGAAAGAAAGCAAAGAAAGCAAAGAAAGCAAAGAAAGCAAAGAAGCAAAGAAAGCAAAGAAAGCAAAGAAAGCAAAGAAAGCAACAAGAAAGAATTTCTAAGGCCGAGCAATGTCCACGAAGGAGTCCCTATTGTGTTCGTGGCGCTCAAGATGTTAGGGCCGATTTTCATCCTGCAGCGGCGAAACAGGTGCGAGGCGCCCCACAGATCTGTAAGCTCCTTCAACTCGCCCGGCTCACGAAATGGGGCGAGGCGAGGCATCTTACATATCGGCTAAAGACACAATAGTGACCACTTCAAGCATAAAATTCGAAAAACAAGAATTGGAGGCTTCTCACTTGCTTCAAACTTGCAGGACGTGTGGTCTATTGCTTCTAGTGGTGAGAATTAGAACAAAGAACATTTCTTTTCCCTTCCTCTAAGTAAAAATAAACTAAAACATCTTATTAATTTATATTAGCCTCAAATTTTACTTTCCTGAACTTTAAGATTCTTAAACACTTTCAGAGGGTAGAATATCGAGTGACCATTACTAAGAAGATGTATCTAACCATCACCAAAATTTTGCAATTTTCATAATGCCACCACTGGATCAAAATTGAAATGTTGGAAATCTTTAATTAAAAATAAAAATTGAAAATTGGCCATGTTTAAGAACAGATTCTATTCAGACAGAGGTTGCTAATCGCCCATTGAGTTTCACTTAACAAATTTAGTACGGTAGCCTAAGAATTTTTAATTATTTGCTAAGTCCTCTACTGGCGCTTTTACTTCAGTAATTGGGTGACGTTCGTGTGATTGATCGTTCGCTACTCACAGATTTCCTCTGGTTCTCCACTGTGGTCAACAGATTCCTCGTTCAAAGTAACCGAGCTGTGGGTCGAGAACTGACTATTTCTCTCTGATCCTTCCAGAACATTCGAAGAGGATTCTTGAAATACGCTTTGGGGCGGCGTGAAAACAAAACCTATGTCTACTTTGATGTTAAAATCCGACCCACAGATTCTTTCGTATAAAACTTTCGTCACATTACACTTCATGCATAAATGGAATATATTCATACATCAACAGGTAAAATCAAACAAAATATTAATACTCTAAGTAGTATTAATACTCTAATTAACATTGTGCCTATTCTCCAAATTGAATACAAAGATGTATTTTTCAACAGTTAATTGGAATCAGTATTCATTCTTGTGTTATTTATTGTTCTTTGCCATTTTTACTGGTGAGTGGATTCATTAAGACTCGTTCCCGATATATATTTGAAGGGATACTTCTAGAATTTTTGGATTGTCCATTTTTCATAATTGTTGATAACACTACAAAAGCCACTTAAAAGAAAAAAGAATCTCTTCCCGGGTAGTTGATCTACCTTCTATAATATAAAATGTTGAAAAAATACCATAATATCAACTTGACAATAATATCCTACTTCTTTTCTAACAAGGCGTCGGAACTAAACAAAAATGAAAATTAATGAAATGGCAGGTACGTTTAAAATCACTGTAGATGATCACTAGGTAGCTCAGTATTGCAAATAACAAGAGTGTTGATGATCAATGTGAGTAATTCTCTGTACACTGGAATCTGGGAAATCGTGTTCTTGTAAGTGCTTAATACATAAAATATGCCAACCGTCAGGGACCCAATATTTTGCACCATCCCACACCCACAACAACTAGATTTTGGTAAGCATAATAAATAAGTTTTGTGCGTATAAATGTATATTAAAATTTGTTATTTTTCAATACTTATTCTTCACTATCAAGGATTAAGCTAATAGCTTATTACGTCTTCAATCCACCCATCTTTTCCTTGGACGTCCTATTTCTCTTGTTCCTAAAGGTTTATAAGATAATACCGATTTGGTTATTCTTGCATTATCCATTCTATGTATATGTTGTATCCAGCATTGTTTATTTTCTTTAAACGGTCATTAATTGAAATATGTTTAGATCAGATCGAATCTTATTTCTTATTTTGATCTAATATCTAGCAACCTTTCACTCTCCTGAGGAATTTCATCTCTGATGTTTGCATTCGTTGATGCTCTTTTGCTGTTAGACTCCATGATTCGCTGCCGTGCGTTAGCATTGGTGCTGCCATTACTTTATAAAATGTTATTCTAGTTTCTTTCATGGCTTTATATTTTAATGTTCTATCACTAATTCCACATCACATTTGATATTTATTTAGCTTATTTTGCATATCATTTTCTCTTTCATAGCTGATATCGCTGCCCAAGATTTTAAAATACGACACCTGTTCTATTATCTGCCCGTTTATAACAATTTTGAAGATTATAGGGTATTTCCCTTTAAAAGCCATAACTTTCGTCTTATCAACTGATATTTTAAAATCATAATGCTCACATATCTGGTTTAAGCGGAATATATATTTATGCAGATTATTTTCTGTTTTCTGTATAATTATTTGATAATCTGCAAAATTTAATGTATTAATGCATTTATTTTGGAGGCGTAGGTTTATTCCCGGATTTATTTCATTTTCCATTGTCTTATGATATCATCTATATATTCATTATATAGAGTAGGTGATAATATGCACCCTTGTCTCAGTCCTTTATTAGTTTTCATTGCATCCGTTTTTTTTTTGTTTCGGTATTAATTATAGTTTGCGTATTTTTATAAAGGCTGTTTATTACATTTATTAAATGTATAGGGTATTCTCTTTTCTTTATGACATTCCATAATATTGTCTATTAATTCGATCAAATGCTTTTCCGTAGTCAACAAAACATATGTAAGTCTAGAGGTTGAATTCTCTTCTTTTCTCTGTTAGTTGTATTATTATAATATAGTAAACAATAATACGACATTCTTTAATTCATTACGTAAATAAATGTAGATATCTATGTACGAATATTTGTAAATCAATATATTCAGTATCAAAATTTATCGAAATCTCTCTCCTGAAAACGAACCGGGATCTGCGCTCTGAAAGCTTGCACTGCAGCATTGGTCTGGAACATTTTCGAGTAAATGTTTTTTTATATGCGGCGAGACACCTCTCGTTTGAATTAAGACGAAAGTTTGTTTTAATTTTCCAGCAACCCTCAAAGCCGACAATGAACCTCAAATACGTCAGTGGCGAAGAGCAACGGGGAGACCTGAAGTTCATGAAACTTCAAAGTGCTCTCAACGCCACGCATTCGCTGAGCGTTAAACGCGAATGGGAATTCTGGGTACGAGACTCGGAGCCTTGTTGTGAGCGTAATGAACTTCTGGAACTCTCCGGCGCCGAGCCCCCCTCTCCTGCACCCCGCCCCCTCCACTTCGATAAATCTCGTTTCGGCTCCTGCGCTGCCGCCGTCGCATCGGGAGGCGGCGCGCTTTATTCGACAGTCCTAATCGATTCCAGGCACTCCGCGATTTAAATTGGACTGAAATCGAATTGTCGTCGCATTAATTCTCGACTGCGTTCCGGGCAACTTACTTTCGCGCTGGCATTCTCCCTTCACGACTCATTAAAGAGCTCCGTTGAAGCCGATGCCCCTCCAGATAAACCGGAGGAGGCTCTTGAAGCAGAATTTATTTCCAAGGGGATGGTTTTGACCGGGAAGAATATCACTTTGCGATACGAACGCCTCTTTTGAAATAGGTGCTTCTATGTATGAACCAGAGGCAGTAATATTAGTACGCGCAAGTGTGTTAGCGAAGTATGATAGGCGTTATAACACAAAACATTTGCATTCTTCACTCAAAATGGAAATTGTTTCATTATTTATGAATGATTTCGAGATTCTGAGTATTTAAACAAACCGTATTTTGTCACATGTAGCCGAACGCTGCATGTTTTTTTTAATGACTTTGCACTCGTAGAAATTAGTTACCAAGATTTGTAGTTCTTAGTCGCGCCAAGTTACATTGGTTGACGTGGAAATCTCGAAAATGTATTCTCGTGGAAATTTCAATTATATATATATATATATAAGCTCCAACACCGAGTGACCGATCTCTATGAAAGTTGGCACAAAACAAGAAAAGCATACACTCCAAATTCATATTAAGTGCTGAAACTCAAAGTTCTGTAAGAAAAAAATTCACTTAGAGTCTCACTTTCTTAAATTGTGGTTCTAAGTGCTTTTTTTTCTTTACGCTCACCACATAAACTTATCACATTTCTTAGCAAAAGAGATCTAGATTTCCTGTAAGAATATCTTGGCTATAGAAACTGTAACGTTTACTGGAAATATGGACATTTTAAAGCTTTCTTATATAACATATTTATTGACTTTCCATTGAATACATTGTTAAGTCAATTACTTTACAAGTGTTTTTATATTCTTTTGATAGTTAAAAAACCGGAGCAAACTTAATCTAGATATGGAAGAGGATTCTTTGGGAGAGAACCTCGGGATTATGCATCTGGTGGGCTAAAATTTTGAGAAAGATTTCAAAAGGAAATCAATTTTCATTCGAGTGTGGGTTTGGTTTTTCGCTAGTTTGAAAAATAGCTTCTAGTAAATATGACAGGTTTTGATGTTGTGTGATACATGGGCTATTTGGTTTATTATTGTATTGATGTTTAATTCAGAATGGAATTGTTTTTACTTATGAACCAGGGGACGTTTATGATTAATCTGAATATTTATTTTGTATGACTTGAAGTTTAATGGAGTTTGTAGAGTCTGTGTTTGTCCATATTCGTATACGTTAGCATGCCTAAATCATTAGTAGCCTTATTATAATTGTATATACGATTATAGTTTATATATGAGAGAATTGATTAAGTTAATTAGTGATGGGAGTTGAAATAGTTTGTTTCTTGCTTTTTTTAATTTCATGTCTCCATGGATTTTCCCGGTTGGTTTTGTATCCACGTGCAATCCTACATATTTTATGGGTTGTGATGGTGCAGTCCAGGCGATGGGAGAGTTATTACTAGCGGAGCCAGGAGAGTAAACCTTCTGAGTAAGAAGATTTACGGTATTGTAATGTCAGGATTAAATTGAGTTTTCCTGCTGTTAACACAGATTTCTATTTTATTTATGTGTTTTGCATTGTGATTGGATCATTTAGTGTCCTGATGGAAAATGGGCCTATCACCCGCGAATTAAGCTATGTTAGGAATTGTAGATGTGGATTTTTAAAGCTGCTCGCCTTAAAAGTAATTATATAAATAAGATAAAATAAGGTATTTTAAAATAAAAAATGTTTATTTAAAAAATAATTATTTGAAAATATACGATCCGGGAGATTCTCACCTTATCAAATATGTTTGAAAAATGAATTATTCATAAGATCCTTCAAAGGGACAGATAGCGTATGATTTCTATGATGATTGTTTATGACGGTGCCTCCATCTGAGTCATTGACGCCTATTTAACGTTCGCAAAGGTTTCTTTGAAAACGAACAAAGCACCATACCAAATCCAAACACTAAATAACAAGGCATATTCTGCGACGCCATTATAATTTCTCACCTCTGGAGAAACAATGACGTTGGATTTTTTTTCTTAAAATGAGTTACTAATACTACGATGTGCCTAAAACTCAACTATCTGGAAACACGAATTTTAACACTTCTCTTTTGTCCTTGACGGCGGATATGTCTTTGTGGTATTGCCGTTAAAGATCCACATCCCACAAACTTTAAATGCATTCTCTCAACACTCAATGAATTTAGTTCATAATTTTTATTTCCTGCTTACTAATGCAATTAGGAAAGTATACTACGATAGGTACGAATGGTCTGCCTTTCTCCAAAACCATAAAAGATTCTGTCTCCGTGTCTGAAGGTGTGTAGATTTTAAATAAACCTGTTGTAATTTGCAAATCACAGAGAGAAGTCACACGTTCTCTTGATCATTAATTAATTACTCTAAAATAATGCGAAAGCAGTACAAGCTTACATGAATTATTTCAATGGTATCACTTTTATTTGGCATTTTCCTTTACTCTACATTCAAATTTTTTCTCAGTTAAATTGATTTTACATATTGACATTTTTTAATAAATGTATTAACATGCTATATTCTTTCGTTCAAACATAATTCTTCCAGAAAATTGCGAAGAAATTCGAATCAACAGGGTAACAAACAATAATTTTAAATACTAATTAATATTATCGATTAAAATTTATTCTTCTTTAAAAACACAGTTTTAATACATAAAAAATTGTCGGATTTCCCTTTTCTTCATTGCAAACAACACTGACTCAACTCACACAAACGAATTCATAAATATGAATATTTCTAAAATAATTGCGTAATAACTATAATTTCGGGTTTGGTCATGAAATCATTGGTCAGTTTATAACAGTTTCTCGGGAGAACTACAATTCGGGAGGCTAGTTTCACATTTCCCTCGTTTGATGTGTGCGGTGGTTACTGAATGTCTTATTTGGCAGTACTAGCCCAGTCTGCGATATGACAGTTATATGATGTTTATTTTTCAAGAATAATCAACGTGGACTGTAATAAAGCACTAAAAATACGAATTTTGAGTAATGCACTCTCCAAATTGCGATTGGTCTCTTCCAGATCAAAGCACCGTATCTTACAGTACAGCATTTCACCAACAAATGGCAGAAGTGTGAGTGCAAGAATGATGCATTTCAATACAAGTGAAAATTTCAAACTCGTGTATCTCAATACCTAATTTTTGATTTCTCGCTCCGAAGCAGAGAGAAAGTTACGTATTGCTGCGCGAAAAAACGGCGAATTTCGGGCAGAAAAACTCTTATTGTTGGGCCCTGGTAACGAAAGAGTGGATAAATCCAGTTGCTAAATTTAGAAAAAATCCTCTAATGCGTGTTTTGTGGGTTTAGCGAAAAATCGATTCCAAATTGACCTGTAAACATAATCAGTATCTAAAATTCACCATTTTTCCAATTTCATATTTACTATAGCGATACTCTGATTCAATTCCACTTTCCTCATCTGAAATGAACATATACGCATCATTCCTTTAGTAATTACATCGTCAGGAATTTTCCAAGTTTTTTCACTTATTTGCTATTACATTTCATTTTCTATCTTATTTTCATTTTCATATATATATTCCTCGTAGTTTTGTTTTCATGTGCATTTCTCTTAGTTTTGTAACGCTTATTTTCAGAGATATTACAGATCTTTATGTGACCGTAGCAACCGTGGATACTGGAGTTAAATGTTTTCAAGTTAAAAATAGACTGCCCACTTATCTTCCGGGTAAGCAATTCGCCAGAAATGCGCATGTCATGTGCGCTATCCGTGGTCCGTTTGTTAGGGTCCACCATTCGCCTGGTCTTGATAAGAGAAACTACGGAAAACTACCAATTATAACAGCCTGCCGCTTGAATTCTCCCCCAGACTGACTGAATTCGACCTAGCTGACAACCTAGTGTCGAAAATCCTGCCGCCAACAGGGCTCGATTCCTAGAATCCCGATCAAAAGCACTGCAGTGACACCAGCTGATGCCTTGAGCCCTCTCTCCCGGTGACACTCACTTCGATATTTAGGTAGGTGAGAGCAACTATGATTAAACCAAAATACCCGCACTCCAATCGGAGTAACTAATACTTCAAACAATTTGAATTCAAAATGCACGCACATCTCGTCTAACAGTACAATATTAACGTTTCACATTACCCTTCTTTCACCAACCCAGCTCCTCCTTTAATATCACGTCTTTCCTTAACCGGCGCGCACTCCCGCTTCCACCGCCTTTAGCAGTTATGTCTCTCATTCAGCACACCGCTTCCTTGCCGCCGCCTTCC
The DNA here is from genome assembly GCA_964035755.1 of Teleogryllus oceanicus. Classification (NCBI taxonomy): domain Eukaryota; kingdom Metazoa; phylum Arthropoda; class Insecta; order Orthoptera; family Gryllidae; genus Teleogryllus; species Teleogryllus oceanicus. The sequence continues at coordinate 20,912,546 of CAXIVR010000008.1, forward strand.
ATTATTTTCACTTGGGCTCCGTCGCAGTTTCCATCAACGTCGTTCGTCTTTGCGGCGCCGCCGTCGCAGCTAACCGGATCACGGCGCCACGTCAACGTTATCAAGCAGCGACAGCGAAGCGGCACAGGAACAAGCCCTGCCTTGCACGCACCTCCATGGGGGATTTTGGTAGTTGGTTTTGAATTATTTTGTCAAAGTACAGTAAACATTTGGAGCTGTTTTTGAGAAAATTGTGAAAATGTCCGGGGGGCTTCATGTTAAGTTTTAATCTAAATTTTAAAGGAAGTTTTTTTTCCAAAATCTCAGCGTCTCGAGTGGAGCCAGATCGACCGGGAAATATTCATTTTGGAAAAAATCTACGTATTGCGCTAGTGGTTCACAGACGGAGAGTCGGAGGTTTTGAAAAAAAAGCTTTTTCGATATCGGGGGACCCCAAAACGTGTATTTCTGTTGAAATCTTAAAATAGATTTTTACATACCTTTATACTACGAATATACACAGTATATGTACGTATACGAGAAAGTAAAAACAGAACGACGTAAGAGGGAGAAGTATATCTGCGCATGTTTTCTTGAGCTCCAGAATTTCTTCCACACATTTGAACTATAAATAGTTGAATGAGAATTAAACGTTTCAAAAGAGCAAAGTTAGCAATTTTTGAAAACTAAACATTTTCGCTTCAGAGTTATAGGAAACTTATTTGCATCGGTAAACGAACTGCTGATTTTTTTCATTTTATTATTATTTTTATTTTTTCTATTTCCAACAAAATAGTAACTCATTCCCGCATCTATATCTACTACAATATCAAACTGTGAGCTCAATAAAACGTGCGCATAGTGAAGCTGCATTTATGTTCAGAAGCAAAACAAGTAACCATCTCAGTATTTGCTCAATGCATTAGAGAAACCGGACAAAAAGTTGATCGAGATGGGTAGTAACGTGATTAAGATAAGTGGATTATAATTTTACAGAACTGGCAACGTATAAGCGACACTGGCAGTTCAATGCGCTGTTGCCACACATTACTACGCACATGGCACCAAATACATGACATATAAGTGAAATCTCAAAACATTAACATTTACTGACAATGTCTGACAGTGCGAATTCGGAGGTATAACGATCAGCGTACCGGACCCGAGTTTATAGTCCGACGTATATTCGGTGGTATTACGGTTAGCGTATCGGACTGTTGTACCCGAGTTTGCGGATTCAAACCCGATCGAAGCCGTGGATTTTTAAGGGCGAAAAAATCCTTCGTACGCCTTCCTTCGGAGGGGAAGTAAGCCCGGCTGTCCCATGTTAGTAGATTTTCTGCATGTAAAAGATCCTCAAGCCTCTGAGCAAAATTGAGATCCGCCTGTTTCGTCGCCCAAGATAATACCTTTCTCCGCTAGGTGGTAAAGGAGCATAATGAAATTTGCGTGGTTAGACGGAAGAGCGGGCCTGATGGCCCGAGTCTCGCCACGTAAAATAAGGCATTAACAAACAGTCTATGACACGTCTTGATATCACGTACATAACCTTCGCCAAAACCGAGCCTTATCGCCTCCGCGACTTCGTGAGTCAATAAGCTGCAACGCTGAACCTTGACTGTGAGAAAGTAAACAAATGTTCGCAATCTGATTGCTTCAGAGCAGGTTGTTATGTTCAGAATAATTGCACGCTTTTCACAAACAAAGATTTATTACAATTAACCGCAGAAAGTACATTGGTCACAATTCCAAAATCCAAAAGAGCATACCAAGTCACAAGCCAAAATCAAAAAACCAAAAGTCCGGGAGATGTACCAAAAACAAGCTATGTCGAACCAAGAAATCTACACGGTAGAAACTCCTCACTCAATTCCACTCGATACACGGTCACTAGCGTTCTGACTCTCTGGCTGGCGGCGCTCGCTTTTAAAGCGGGTGGCGCCGCAGACTCGCTGCACCGCTCCTGGCTCTCCGGCCAGCCTTCCTTCTCAGCTCGAGCGGCGCCTTTTCCGCTTCGCCGCCTCTGCTTACTTCCCCGGTCGCCGCTGAGCGCTGCCACCTAGGCGCGCTCTTCAAATGCGGTTATACAGCCGCAACACAGGTCACATGACGTACTACAGCACGTGGCGAGAGAACTGCAAGAGACGCTTATACGCTGCCGATACTGTAGTGGGCTGTCACAGAGGATCCGTGTTTAGCCGGATTTCTTATTACGACCAGAGAGGGGGAGTGGGCAGAGGCCCATTGAAATTTCGAAAAGTGACCCCGTAGCCCTACGTAATAAAATATTTTATTTTCGTAAAAATGATCAATTCCTGATTTTCCTCCTTAAAAGTGACAAATTGGGGAAGTGAAACATAACGTTTAGGGAAGGAGCCCTCCAAATCATCTGGCAACTTGTAAATTGTCTAACATAAAATCAATTGTCTATCAATATTATATCATTAGCGTTTTAATTTCGGGGCCATTTAACATTATGCGCAATTTAATCGCATCCGTCTCAATCTTTCTGTTTGTTAATAAACGCTTAGGAGAAGCAGATTGTTTTCACTTTTAAAACAGTGTTCTACGAAATGCAGAGTAATTGCACGAATCCATATAGTTTAAAAAAACTCTAAGGTTCAGAACAGCACACTCCTAACCCCCATTTCACACATTCAAAATAAGTACCTTAAAATTTACTTATAACACGAAAAAGAGTTTATTGTGTAATGAGTATGAGATAGAAAACAGCAAGAAGTGCAGTGTACTGCTAATGTCCGAGTCTGAATAATTCGTGAATTCGGTGCTCCAAATATGCATACACTCCGAAGTAGAAACAGCTTTTAAAGAATTTTCTTAACCTGATGAAGTACTCATTAGCCATCACTGCGTGTGAGTGCTCTATGGCTTTTAGCTGTACTCGTGTTCAGTGTGATGTTTTTCATCGTTTTTAATATTTAAAAGCCTTGTTCAGAATAGCTAGCTTTTTTAACAGTTCATAATATTAACTTGTGTGGCTAACGGCTGTACAAACCGTACGGGAAAAAAGGAAATTACTTTGTACAAGTAAATAGCCACGACATGTAATTTGAAACATTCAGTAACTTTGTAAGTTATTCGTTAATTTTTGTAATTTTTGTCTTAAAAGATTTCCTGCAGATCCAAAGCGGAGAGCATTGTAGATTAGAACTGTACGAAGACACAATTGGCAGCCTAGCAATTACACCAGGCTATGTTCAGCTCGTTTCCAAAACACGATTTTGAGTTTTTTACGATTTTGACGATTTGGAACTTCTTTCTCATGTTGATAGAACATCTTTGCGGGAATTCACAGTTCCATCAAATTTTCTAACTTTTCCAGGAAGCAGCTAATGACGTATTGTTAGGCATGTAGCAGCAGAAGGTATTGGTTTGACAGACGTGCTTTGGACCTCCAATATGGCGGACGAGCTTCAATTGCTGAACACGGAAGAGGTTGGAAATGGCACCTCCATGAATTCATAGCTCCATGGTGAAGAATCTGCCCAGTTGTAGAAAAACGAATTCTCAGACTCCTCAATCGATATGGGTCTAATTATAACACAATAGTCCCCAAACTAACTTATGAATAGGGATGAACAAATTGGAATATTTCGTGAGGCTATGCAAATGACAGCTTCATTAAATGGAAATCCAGGAATATGCTACGTAATAACGAGATCCTGGGTAAATGGAAGCTTAACGAATTTTTTTCGTAAATTAGTTTTAAATTATACGTCAGTCACCTGTAAATAATGATAAATTGAAATTGAATTTAATTTCTGGCTGAAAATATATAAAGCATCTTGCCGAATTAACTTTAATTACGTTCCCGTCGACTCTATAGATCCGTTTTAAACTTTCATCGTGTTCTGGTCCAGTAAAAATAAATTGCCCAGCATGTCAGATCATAAATCTTTCTTCACGAAATTACTGCTTCATTGATTCGGTATCTGTAATCGTGAGAAAAATTGCTCATTCGTGACCGTACGCTGAAAATAATAACGAATAATACACTTTGTATTCAACATTGTGCACATTGTCAAAGGTCATGTTTTCAAATATCACTCAGTGAATATTATTTGCGCACGTGGTCTTGAGTCTCGCAATAGCTTCCCCCACTCTTTAATAACATTTGTTAAATTCAGAATAAATAATAGTAATGAGCGTTGTTGACAAAATTTGATGACCAGAAATGTCTGCTCCGGTGTAATAGAAACTATTTTGCATCGACAATCAACTACAGATATGATATAATTAGTCCTGTCGTCAAAATAACCAAGCTCTCACTCCTCTCATCTAGCGAAATAAGGACTCAAGAAAACGTGCGATGATAATACTACTACAAATGTACGATACTTCCCCTTAAATTTCAGATTTTAGAGTTAACATAGCAAGCGATTTTTACCACTACTTTAATTACGCCAACAGTATAATGGAATATGGAAATTTATTTTCACTTTTTCAAATACGGAATACAAAGAAATTATATAGAACATGGAAACATTCAAAAAATACACAGTTTCTCTGATACCGAAACAACCTTGTATTTAAGAAAAAAATCGCTTCTATAAGTATTTACTGTCACATATTCATTCAAATCAATACATAAATCGTGAATATGTATATTTTCTAGTAGATGAATGCAGGACATCGAGATTTTAAACCTGTCCAACGTACATACATTGTAGATGTAGCATCAAAATTGTCTGGATGTTTTTATGTTTTTACTTCGCTCTGATAATTTCATTGTTTATCATACCACATATTCCGGGAGGCCGGTCGGGAGCTTAGAGCTTGTCCCAGCTGGGGCGGTGCCCCGCTGGTGGGAGAGTCCTGGTTAGGGGAAAACCCCGCTAGCCGACGGTAGGTCGGCGCCGGATCTGGCCATCCAGCGGGGAAATATCACGCCGTCTCCCGAGGAAAAGTATGCACTACACTTACGGGTCTAATGACCTAAACTGTTGACGCGCCCGGAATAACCAACCATGTACAATTTTGAACGATCTCGAAAACTCAATCTAAAAAAAATTAATTCGTACACTGTCATCAACAAATCAGCCATGAAAAGGTTTGTTGCTGTTTCCTATTATTTAAGGAAACACTCTTTTAGCGTACTCGACAAACATTTAACAAAAATGGAATAAGTGGCTACTTATTTAAAGGATCACTTCTTGTTTAAGTAGTGATGCTTAAACTAACCCTTACCCCTCAAGTTGACTAAAACGTCAACCTTTAGAATCGCACCTGAGGCCGGCAGCAATCACACACTGCCTGTTAAAAGATTTAATCATACCGAAGTTGACTATGAATTCAACCCTTAGAACTCTGAGGCCGGCAGCAACCAAACCCGCCAGTTAAAACATTTCAATCATATATAGATTCTCCGAGCTGCATGCAAACTCCGGACCGCTCGTTGCTTCCTCACTCCGAACGACAGCGTATAAATATTCGATCTCAGCGGAGTCGCTCACTGTCGCGAAGGAGGAGCACGACCCTCGTCAATATTTTATGATTCCGCGTTGTTTCTGCGAAGAGCCGTGGCGGCATTCCCTCCATCTCCGTCTCCGTCTTCGTCTTCTGAATTCCAAGTCGACCTTCGACCATCACTTCTCGCGAGGCGGGAGCGCGCCGTCCTACATATTTCAGCAAACGGAAGGAATGCCCGTTGCTGCTGGACTTCGCGAGGGCAATGCTTTATGGCCGTGCCAGGGAAGTTTCCGGGCTGCCTCCCGAGGAGTTTGAAGCAGGGAACGCTGAGCTTCACGGCGGTCAATTTTTTTTCCGTTTGAAAAGGTGTGATCGCGGTGGCGGCGATGGTGTAACGGTAAGCGTATCGCGGGTTCAAACCCATGGATTTTTAAAGGGGAAAACCCCTTCGTACGCCTTCCTTCGAAGGGGAAGTAAAGCCGGCTGTTCCATGCTAGTAGATTTACTGCATGTAGAAAGATCCTCAAGCCTAAATGAAGCTTCTGAGCAAGATTCAAGTTGTTTCGTCGCCCAATTAATACCTTCTTTCTCCTATAGTTGGAGAAAGGAGCGTAGCAAAATTTGCGTTGTCAGACGGGAGAGCAGGCCTCATGGCCGAGTCTCGCCACGTAAAATACGGCATCGATTCAATTCAGTTCAACATGTAGCGAACATAACGAAACAAGTATTTTGAAAAGGTCACCCTCATTCAAATGAACGGGGTTCGAACGATGTTGGAAAATGTCACAATCCAGAACATGAACCTATCCGAAGTAAAAAGCGAGCAACTTCTGCATAGATTATATTATTAACGAACAGATCTGTGTTGTTTCACGTGTTTGAAAATTAAAATACATTTCTTATCAAATTATGAACTTAACTATTTTTGTAAAGATTGCATATGTGATCTTTTCGAAATAACCACTTCAATTGGGATCAAAGCCACGTATGATACTAAAAAAACCTTAGGATTGAGATTACCGTCCGATGTGGTATATTTGACGTAACATTTGCTTGCGTACTGTAATTTATGAGGAGGAATAGTTTAAGAAAAAAATGTTTTTAAGTATGTGCTATACGCTACGAGTAATTATTTCATTGTTCAGTATGGTGTAGTGTACTCTTGGTCCATTTAAATTCGCCATTAATGCAACTGTCACACGTTTTCATTCAACAGACTTGTACATTGTTTGGTATATTTACCAAAACAAACTCATTTTGCCACAAGTTTATAGGTGCAGTATAGTAATCTTCGAGGAATGGGAAGTATTAGTTTTCAGGCCAGAATATCAGGCGAATGTCGAAGCAGTAGTGTAACAAACAGGCCACGAATAGCTCGCGATCTTTCCTTCATCTTCCTTGTCTTATTTTCAGCTCTTTCTTTCACACATTTACACATACATGTACTTCACTACCATATGTTGGGAGACCAGTCGGGAGTTTAGAGCTTGTCCCCGCTAGGGAGGAGCCCGATTGGTGGAAGATACCAACCAGCTGGTGTCCAACTGGTTTTGGAAGCCAACGTGTGGGTTGGCGCCGGATTTCTCGTTCCACCACGGAAGAAACACCGTCGACACCCCAGAATTAATCACATTAACGCTACTAATGACCATAGCAGTTGACACGCTCGAGAACACGAAATAACCCATCAATCCAACCCAGACTGTCAAATGTTTTACAGCAGTTACAGAGGTGGATCAAAACCGACTACCGCGAGAATTATTTTCATTTGTCATCAGAGTACGTTGCTTTAGGGTTGTTTTTGTAATTGTAGTACACAGACACTGATTTTAGCAACAACTCAACTAAACGTAGAATAAAACAGTAGCGTTCTATAAAAATCGCTACAGACTTTAAGAAGTCTGACTGACATTTACGAGTTTATTATATTTTGCGATTGATTTGAATCGAGTATTGGTGACTAGTTACTGCAATACTGTACAGTTAAAACATTTTGTAAGAGCACAAATTTCGCAACAATACTGAAGTGAATAAGGAGAAGATTAAAATCTCTTGGAAATAGCATACTCTACAGTTAAGCACCGATGTATAAAGTTCCTTTTAACCCAAGATCTCATCAGAATAGATAAATTACACAGTTATAGGCTTGAGCACTGGTGTTAGTAATAGAAAGATGGCAAGTTATGAAACAAAACGCCAAATTTCACCGTAAAACATGGAAAAATAAATTATTATTCCAGTTCAGTATTTAGTTCAAGGCTGTCTCCGTCAAACTTGTCATAATGATCGTCATGTATGTTTGGAGTGCCTCTGATATTAACTGATTGTATCACGACATGTAGTCCTTAAGAGTGGCAAATTATTATATTATTGAACAAAAAACAGTATAGTATATGAACTTTGAGGATTGGGGGAAGGGCAACAGAAATTAAACTCAGATATGTGAAAATTGTAGTTGAAAATTTAAATTGTTATCTTGTATCAACACTGCTTTTGTATTTTTTGTAAACTAGATTAAGATTCTCCGTAGTTGTATTTCTAATTTGATAACAAATTCACCATTTTTGGAATATTTGTGATTTGAAAGAAAAATTTTCATTTTCAATCTTTCTCAAAACTAGAATAGGAAAATCATGGGGGAATTCCATGGTGATTCGCAGGAACTGAAAACTTATAATGGCGATTATTTGTTGAATTTTTAGACATCGAGTCGTTTCAATACTGAATAAAAGAACAAATCAATTTTCTAGACTAGTGATGTTTTATCTTCTCATTTAAACACTTCCGCATCAGGATCCGCGGATCCAGATCCTGCATAAATTCTCAAGAAAATTACTTAAGACTCGACTTTGAAGAGCATTTGCAACTTTCTATTCGGTCCCCGCTCTTTATAAGAACTTCCTAGGAACTTGGCGGCAGTGGAATGTTTAATTTGCAAGCTTCTCTCTAGTCCCTGTAAGTATGGAACATTACTGTCCTAGGACGCAGAAGACGAAAATAGTTTAACAGTTTGATGAGGCAAATAAAACACCGAAAATACGGAACCGGAAATTCATGCTTCCGATTCTGAACCGTCTCTCACACGATCACAACTAGGCCAAGTGATTTATCACACGCAACTGAAATGGAAAAACAAATTAACATGAGTTAAATGGTGAATCGTCATAATTTTGATTAACCACGTACATCTTGGTATGTCATCCTAAAGTAAATGAAATATTAAACAGAACGTTGCAATATTGTGTATAAAACTAATAGACCGTTAAGATAATTTCATTAGAAAAACAGTGAAGTCTCGAAAACATTATATAGCCATTCTGTAATACTAGGCAACTTGTAAGGCAGTTTGAATTTTCACCCATATATATATATAATTTAAAAAAATAAATAATAAAAAATTTAAAAAGTTATTGTCGTTAAAGTAAATTATATCATTACAATGAAACACAAGCAGTCGATATAAAATATCATGTAAGAACTCAACATTTTGAACAACTCATATCCCTAAAACGTAGCTCAGCTAACTATGGTTGTCGAAGTAAAACTTTATATAATGTGATTCTGTTCTTTGTTTCAAAACTTTTATACATGTTCTACTAATCTTCCGAAGTGAACTGTGACCAAATTCGTGTAAGATGCTCTTAAGCCCAGCCACCCTTGCTATTGCACTACGGAAACGAAACCTCGTCTACTATATTTTTCCCAGTAGTATACATACCTTTTTGCGGATCTCTCACGCAACCAATCTTTATAAATGAGATCTCTAATACAAGCGAAGCTCACGGAGGCGTGACTAACTGCACATTGACATTAAAAATATGAAGGATTTGTTTAAAAAACGCATCTAAATATTCATGCCAAATGCAACCCGCAACACTGTCGTTTTTTAAAACTATATCGTTAAATAAATCCTAAACAGAGTTTTAGGGCGAAACTAAAATTCGAGGCTAGAAACTTTCCTTACACTATAATCTAGAGGACGATATCTTTAATATTCTAGTACATTTTTGCTGTGTGACGCTTCTCGATTCTACCTATCTGTCCAGAGTGCGTATAATCTGCAACTGTATGTGAAATTAAACTAATTACTTGATATTCTACGCTATTCAATTACACGTATGTACGTCTTTGCTCAGTAATAACATTAAATATACTATACAACACTCACATTTTCCCCAGACTTTCGGGTTATTCCGCGCGTATCTTTACCATCCTCAAGTGCCAAACGTGCAAAGTAAAGATCAAATATTTGTGTGAAGATTTGCGAAAGCAGTGTACAGCCTCTGCTTAGAAGTGGCCCTTGCGAGCGCTCTGCCCGTGTTTCTGCAGGTATTGCAGGCGGCGTCTGGAAATGACGGGGAAGAGAGGGTGGGATTTGCACCAGGGACTCCCACCCCCCACCACCGCACAAAAGCCACAGGGCGGTGTCACCCGCAGCCAAGTGGGGCTATTGTTACTATGAGGCCGGCACAGTTTAATTACGACCAACCTTATAAGCATGTAATACGCTGACAACTTCAGGCATTGCCGGAGCTCTGAATATTTGCAAGTGTGGATACGAGCTTTCTGCATTGTAGTTTAGTTTAGTTTAGTTAATGCCTTATTTTACGTGGCGAGACTCGGGCCATCAGACCCGCTCTTCCGTCTAACCACGCAAATTTCGATACGCTCCTTTCACCACCTAGCGGAGAAAGGAGATATTATCCTGGGCGACGAAACTGGCGGATCTCAATTTTGCTCAGAGGCTTCTTTTAGGCTAGAGGATCTTTTACATGCTAATGCTTTTACATGCTCCCTATCTACTACATGGGACAGCCGGCTTTATTTCCCCTCCGAAGGAAGGCGTACGAGGGATTTTTTCGCCCTTAAAAATCCACGGCTTCAATCGGGTTTGAACCCGCAAACTCGGGTACAACAGTCCGGTACACAGACCGTTATACCACCGAATCCGCACATTGTACACATTTTTTGCGAGAATTGAACGTAATGTCACGTGGTATGTGTCCTGAGGATTGCCTTGCAGGGAGGGGGATGAGGGCTAGTCTGACGCATGATGACTGACACCTTCCCTAGCTGCGGTCGGGGGGTTGACGTTTGGCCAATACATGTGAAATTTTGGTAGGGGGTGAGAAGAACTATCGGTTGATTTTATCACGGTTATATTCCGTCTGCTCTACTTTTCATTCCATTTCTCTTCATTCACCGTGTGATTAAAATCGCCGTATTGACTCATTAGATTATAATCCATGAGGACCTAAACCCTTATCAAAAAATAAATTTCCTCGAAGAGGAAGGCATGTATCTTCCTATATTATTATTATTATTATTATTATTATTATTATTATTATTATTATTATTATTATTACTATTATTATTATTATTATTATTATTATTATTATTACTATTACTATTATTATAATTATTATTGTTGTTGTTATTGACTATTTCTGAACTCGTTAAACTCGTCATAAGGAATCTGTCTTTTGGTTTTTTAAACCAGATTTTGATCTTAGAAAAAGGTAATAAACCCTATCACTCTTGAGCTCACTAAAAATCTTTAAACAATGTGAGACGTCTTAAGTAAGACTACTTTTGTTCAACAGTTTGCAATTTTACTAGTAGTTCCAAATTTCTCAAATTATTTTTAAAAGTTTTCGACATCTCTCCTTCTGAAGAGATTACTAAGCCGCAGTAACACGCCCACCTACTACCTTCCAGCCGGTGGCGATAGAGCGTGAAAGAATGAATGCTCGTGAAGCGAGCTTTGAATTCTCAGGAAGCAGGATCTTTCGGGTATGAGAAAGGTCTGAACCCTTGACACAATGAATTAGGTAAAATTCTGGTAAAATGAGCATATATTCAGTGAAACAAAAAAATTACACAGTGGCACAAATATACAATAAAGTATGCACTTTGCGTAGATGGTCACTGCAAAGAAAAACAGAAAAAAAAAAAGAACACAACCACAAAATGTATAGGCGTCACCTCGACTGCCTGAATACTTCAATAGTTACTATTCACAATTCTTTTGCTTCTACCTCTTTCTGAATTATTTTCGTGTACCTCATTCAACTCTTGCTATTCTCAAGTGTTTTCCGTGCACGGCCCTTTAAATGATTCTCTACAATTATTCTACCATACACTGTTCACAGGTGTCAGCCTTAAGCTGCACATTTACTACAATGCTGTGAACTCAAACAAAAGAACAAACGTGACACACACGTTACTTAAATTGGACCCTTTACAAATTATAACAACTATTTATCCTCTGACACAATTGTGGAATTCTGACTGGGTGTTGTTGACGTTCTTATAAGAAGAAATAAAAGAGTCATCTTTGTCAACATATCAGCTTTATTAAGATAGGCGGCTTTCGACGGCTTTGCTGTCATCGTCAGTCTCGCTGCTGTCGGCAAAGTCGGCAAAAGAGCGGCACAGTCGCTCGACTTTGCCGACAGCAGCGAGACTGACGATGACGGCAAAGCCGTCGAAGCCAGCTATCTAATAAAGCTGATATGTTGACGAAGATGACCTCTTTATTTCTTCTCTGACCAATACAATGAAAGCATGACTTTCAAATAAGATCACTTTTACACTACATGAAAAATCATAATTCACTCTAGGAAAGTTGTACAAGGTATGGCATTCGAACGAATTTACTAGTGCGTACAGCGACTGAAATCTAAACTGCCGCTCATACATTCGGAATATTTCTCCCAGTAATTACTTGAAACTTTCACCTATTTTTAGGACGCTTCGCCTGGTATTTTAAAGCTACACGATTTCCCAACAGATCGCCGCATAGAAGTTGCCAGTTCTTTACCTCGACATCTCCTTCCCGCTCGCCATCAGTTAACCTTGGGGTTTTCGGTCGCTCACAGTCCTCGCCGCACCACTTGACTGGTTCGATGTTCCACGGTTATACCACTTCCTTCTCCCGATCTCCGAATTCCGCCAATCGTCCAAATTCCAGACCCTTCTCTCGATCTCAGGGTCGTATCATCCACGTATTTGGTCCAAGTCCTTCTCGCCTACGCTTGGGTCTTCACTGGAGTCTTTCTTCTTCTTCTTCTTCTGCGTGCCGCGTACCCGTTGTTCGCGCTTCCAGCTTTGAATAACTAACGTTATTGAATTCGATACTACTAGCACTCGGTCGACATACCACACTTTGAGCGTGCGTGTTCGTGGCGTGCAAAGTTAAATGCTGTTAAATAATGTTAAATTTCGTTTAGAGTCCTTCTGCGCGAATTTATTTCAAGTATGAAACTATTTCAGATTCAAGCAATCCATCGCTTGCTTTCTCGCGTAATGTTAGTGCTAACACTTTACATGCAGTTCACTTCTGAATTCTATCACATTTATTAACACGTTTTTCAAATCATTTTTAACTAAGCAAATTAAAATATACTCCTGCACTAACCAGTGAATATCGCCGAAGAATTAGGTTGAGTCGTCGTCGCTGTCGGAATCGAAAGAGTTCTCCCGGAGTGCGTCGCGGTATTTATGTGATACCGCCTGGGGAAATTTCTGGAGGGGTGAATTTTCTCCTCCTTCGCGCCCTCTCAAGAAAAATATTATCCGTAACTTCGGACATCGGAGTGCGAAAACCGTAGACGTCGCTTTCTCGGACCATCGCTCCGCCGCGTACCCAATTTCTCGTGTTCTGAACTTTTAAACGTGCGTAAATAAGTGATATTATATATATATATATATATATATAAACTTATAATAATTATTATATTAATAATAATAAAAAATATTATTTCTTTTCTTAACATTTAAACTGTTTGAAATACGACTTTTATGATAAACATGAGAAGTCATATAATAATGTATTCAATTACAAAAAGTCGTAAATAACAGGATAATATCTATGTGCAATTCTTCTTAAACATTTATAAAATTACAGTACTCCCAATTCTATAGAGAATTTAACAACTATCTTACAATAACATCTTATCTTACTACAAATCTTACAAAAACAATGCTTATTTGGTATTACCTATTAGTTTATTTTCAACATTTAAAATTATTTAAAGCTTTTATTATTGTTATTACCATTCTCGAGGTGGAGTTGTTTGCGAGCAGCTAGGCTTCGGCGCCCTCTACTGCGGCCTCGTGCGAAAGAGAGCGCGCAGGTGCCTGGGTGCGGCAGGGCGTCTGGCGGTGGCGGCGCGCGGCGGTGGGCTGCCACTCCGCCTCGCACAAAGGCAGCGCGCGGCGCCCATTGTAGCCTCGTTAACTGCGGGCTGGGACACAGACATGTACACGCCAAGCCTCTTAGGCAACTTCCCCAACCTCCGAACCTCCGAACCTCCGAACCTCCGAACCTCCCCTCCGACCCTCCGAACCTCCGACCCTCCGAACCTCCGACCCTCCGAACCTCCGACCCTCCGAACCTCCGAACCTCCGACCCTCCGAACCCCCGCCCTCCAACCCGCGCCCTCCAACCCGCGCCCTCCGACCCGCGCCCTCCAACCTGCGCCCTTCAACCCGCGCCCTCCAACCCGCGCCCTCCAACCCGCGCCCTCCAACCCGCGCCCTCCAACCCGCGCCCTCCAACCCGCGCCCTCCAACCCGCGCCTCCAACCCGCGCCCCCCAACCCGCGCCCTCCAACCCGCGCCCTCCAACACGCGCCCTCCAACCCGCGCCCTCCGACCCGCGCCCCCGGAGAAAAATGCTTTGAAATTCATTGGCAGTTCTCATGTTTTTAAAGGGCATATCAAACATACGTGACTGGGAACTTTTTTAAAATTAGTACAGATACATAAAATGGTGGGCGGGGCAGTGCGGGATAGAAAAATGTACAAGAGAGCAAGTGCAGAACGCGTCTGAAAGCAGCATCACAAATCAAAACCGTACAGAATGTTGGAACACAAAAAATGAACCCAGAGCAGAACAGTGTGCTGTAGATTGATTGATTATTCCGACTGCGTCAACTGCCCACGTCAACAGACCCGTAAGTGTAGGGTACTGCAGTGACATCAATTGACGTCCTGAGCCTTCTAAGCCAGTAGAAATGAAGAGCAAGGGTAGAACGGGTTGTATAAGAGCAGCACAATGCAAACTCCGAAGGGCAGCGCCTCTGACCGGGAGGTCCTAGGTTCGAGTCCTGACGGCAGCAGGATTTTCGACACTAGCTTTTCAGCTAGGCCGAGTTCAGTCGGAGGAGAATTCTAGCGGCCGGCTGCTCTGATCGGTAGTTTTCCGCCGTGGTTTCTCCGATCAACACCAGGCGAATGCCGGAGCAGTACCCTAACAAACGGGCCACGGACCGCCCGCGATCTGTCCTTCCTCTTCCTTGCCCTAACCTCTCACCCTTACACACACACACTTACACTAACTTGCACTACATTACCATATATTCCGAGCGACTGGTCGGGAGCTTAGAGCTTGTCCCGGCTGGGGTGGTGCCGCGCTGGTGGGAGAGTCCTGGTTAGGGGGAAACCCCACTAGCCGACGGAAGGTCGGCGCCGGATCTCGCCATCCAGCGGGGAAAATCCCACCATCTCCCGAGGGAAAAATATGCACTACACTTACGGGACTAATGGCCGAAGTTGTTGACGCGCCCGAAATCACTATCCACCAACCAACCAACGAATAAACGAACTCCGCAGGAGACGGGAGCTCTAAAAGAGAGCCCAGCGTCGAGCGGGGTGTGCGAGTGGAGGCGGCGGCTCGGGGCCCGTGGGAGTCCTGGTTAGGGGGAAACCCCGCTAGCCGAGGGTAGGTCGGCGCCGGATCTCGCCATCCAGCGGGGGAAAGATCACACCATCTCCCGAGGAAAAAATATGCACTACATTTACGGGACTAATGCTCTAAGCTGTTGACGCACCTGAAACCACTAACCAACCAACCAACAAATAAACGAACGAACTCCGCAGGAGACGGCGGCGGCAGCTCGAGGCCCGTGGGAGCGCGCGGCTGCGTTGAATTGATTCGCCGGCTGCGCGGCGGCGGCCTCGGGGATTCGCGCCGCGACGCAGAGCGAGCCTCTCGCTGGGCAGCTCCTGCGATGACGTCCGTCGCACCACGCACCCCGCGCCGATCCCAGAAAATGAACATGTCGCCGCGCACGGCCGTAAGCTCCACGCCCCGCGCCCCTTCCCCTCCCTCGGGCTACCGCCCCACCTCGTCTCACCGGCAAAGGTGGCTCAGGGCATCAACTGTCACTGCAGTGTCTCTGACCGTCCTTCCATTGCCTTCCCGCGCCCGGCTATAAACCCCATGGGCTCCTCCGCCTCAGACGGATGTAAGTCCCATGGGCTCCTCCACCACGCCACGCACCCTCCCACCCAGGGCTACGCCGTACCTCGTCTCACCGGCAAAGGTGGCTCGGGGCATCAACTGTCACTGCAGTGCCCCTGAGCAACACTCCAGTTCCAAGTCGCGCACGGCTGTAAGCCCCACGGCCTCCACCTCGTTCCGCTCGTCTCACCTCCCCTCCCCAGCCACGCCTCTCCCACACTCCATCTCGCCGGCAATGGTGACTCAGTTCATCAACTGGCTCTGCAGTGCCTCTAGCCGACTTTTCAGTGCCTCCCCGCGCTCGGCTATGAAACCCCATGGGCTCCTCCGCCTCGCCTCGCGCCCTTTCCCTCCCGCCACGACCCACTCCCACCGCCACCGTCATCCAGTGCCTCCCTGCGTATGCTGTAAGCCCCACAGGCTGCCCCGTCTCGTCCCGCGCCCCTCCCCTCCCCCACCTGTCTCACCGCCGAAGGTGACTCAGGGCATCAACTGACGCTACAGTGCCCCTCAACGTCACTCCAGTGCCACGATGCGCACGGCTGTAAGCCCCAGGGCTCCTCCGTCTCGTTCTGATGCACTCTCTTCCAGTCACACTCCTCCTCCTCCTCCTCCTCCTCCTCCTCATCTCACCGGCAAAGGTGGCTTAGGGCATCAAGTGTAATTGTAGTTCCCCCACCGTCACCGTCACTGCATTGCCTAGCCGCGCACGGCTTAAGTCCCGCGGGCTTCTCCACCTCGCCCCGCCCCCCCTTCCGCCACGCCCTTCCCCCACCTCGTCCCACCGACGAAGGTAGCTCAGCAAAGCATCAAATGATGTCACTGCTATGCCTCTCACCGGGAGATCCTGGAGTTCTAGTCCCGACGTCGAATTCAGTCGCTGTCTGGAGGAGAATTCTTGGAGCCGGCTGCTTTGATCGGTACTTTTCCGTGGTTTCTCCGAACAACACCAGACAAATGCCGGAGCAGTACCCTAACAAACGGGCCAAGGACCGCGCGCGATCTTTTATTTCTTTTCCATAGCCTATCCCCACGCATTATTTCAACAATTTACATGCACTACAATATTACTTTTGTCGGGAGACCAGGGGGGAGCTTAGGGCTTATCCCATTGTGGTGGTGCTCCACCAATGAGGGATTTCTGGCTGGGGAAAATAGACATCTGCCGAGGTAGGTCAGTGCTGGATCTTGCCATCCAGCGGGGAAAGATCACCGCCACCTTCCGCGATGAAAAAAAAGCTCAACACTTACGGGACAAATGACCGAAGCAGTAGACGCGACCGGAATCGCTAATTAATCAAGCAAACTCGCCTAGTCCCGGCGTCCTGCTACGACTCGCCCACCTCGGTCTCTACCTCGTCCTCGTTGCGTCCGCTTAATAAACTCAATACTTATGACGCTGATTGTACTTTACCACGAAAATTGTTTGTCTGTTTCTCAGAATAGGGTCATTTTTACATTCAATTATTTATCCAAAACGTATTCAAGTATTGTTTTCTGACCTACGTTTCCGCATAGTGCCAATATATTCACTTCATTCCCGTAAAAATATTCCTATGTAATTCAGCCAAAAGAATATTTTCTTATCTTTTCTTCTATTTTGAGTCTTAATTGACCCGCAAAAGCCCGTTTTTTGAAAACATATCTATATAACATTATTCATTAGATAAATATCCTTATACATCCAGTTTACTTACGTGTAGCTAAAAAATACGTAGCTTCTTAAATATTGCAAAATAAATGAAATATTACTCTGAAATTTTTCTCCT
Source organism: Teleogryllus oceanicus (assembly GCA_964035755.1). Lineage (NCBI taxonomy): Eukaryota > Metazoa > Arthropoda > Insecta > Orthoptera > Gryllidae > Teleogryllus > Teleogryllus oceanicus. The sequence goes on from CAXIVR010000008.1 coordinate 20,929,973, forward strand.
ATTGCATCGTAGTTCCATAGAGATGGCGGAAAAAGATAGATAGTTATTTTGGATTCTATATCTGAACTTTATTATGTGTGATTGAGCTGCATAGGACCAGATGGAACAGGAATACGTAATGTACGAAGAATGATTGTAGTGTATTTTAGTTTGGCAGTATGTAGAGGTAGAGGAGATTTATAATTAACTAGCAAAATACTCCGCGTTGCCAGGGCTTTCTTCATATCGTATCCTTGACAAAGGATAAAGATCAATTTTATATTAACCACAGTGTTAATATTATTCTTTTTAATGTAATCGGTTAAAATTTATATAAAACACTACAAATTTTAATTTTATTTTACACAACATTTCTTTTAGATTAATTTTTTATCTTAGGCACTACTATTGGCCTCTAGCAAATCTATTAATTACCAGTTCTGCCACACCGTTACTGGCCTCTGGCCGAATACATTGGAAACCAATCTGCTCTTAGCGACAGGTAAAAGATAATGATCGTGGTCCATCTAGCTTCATATAATTTAAATAATTTATATTCGGTATTTGAGTAGTATTTATCTTTACGCAACTTTGCAAGGACACTGCGATAATCCTGAAGGTGAGCGTGTAAAAATTTCGTTTCTATTCACACACTATTTTTTGTAATATCGATGTCAGTTACATATCATTGAATTCTCTTTTATTAGTATGGAGATACAGGCGATGCTCGGAGACATTTCTACGGTGACCAATAGTTAATACAATTTCCACTCTGTTCATTCAAGATGCACATCTTTTCCTTTCTCCGCGTAACGCCTGCACGGCGTACGTACATAGCACAAAGCGCTACGTCCTCTAATGAAGAGCGACACAAATCCTTGAATAATGCGAGCTGCACTCTCTGCCCAGCAGAACTCACGAAAGGCTACTGATAGATTCATAACGCACCGGGAACAAAAGCGGAAAATGCGTTTCTAACCGTGAAAGAAAAACAGTTTTCTTTTTTCACCGTGAACGTAGTGACTATTTCCACCTAAACACGTTCCAAAACAACAAATAATTTATTTTTGTAGAACGAATAAATAAATGTCTTAACAATGTACAATTGCTCTTTTTTGACAAGGAAAGAAATGTTATGAAAAACAAATCATATTCTATAATAAAACACTAAAAAAACTGATGTACGAATGTACAAGGAAAATACACACGAACGCCTTTCAAAGCACCGTTTTTGGAGGAGGAACAACATTCTTACATAATTTTGTTTCAGAACGTCTCCAATTTTTATTTATTTGATTAACTGATTTGACGATTTGGCTTTCTTGTCAATATTTATTTGGTTTAAATTGAATGGCAAAATAAGAATTTTGGGAATTTTTCTCAAGAAATAAAAAAATCAATTTCATCCAAATTAAGTATTTTGGCCATTAAAAATTTTTAATTTGCAATAAAAATATTCAAACCAATTTGCAATCAGTTTACATAAAATTGGTTTATTGACGTAAAAACTTGCTTTAAAAAACATTTTAGTTACTCAACCCACTAGAAAATGTACATCTTTCCCATTTGGCTGAATTTTGATTACATTCTACTGGATGAAAAATATTTTCCAGCAAAAAACTTTGGCATAAGTCACATCAACTAGAAAAAGTTCACAATACATTTTGTGAATATAATACTTTTGTAAAAAAAGAAAATTTTTAAAAAAAAAAATAATACTCCCAAATGTAAAAAAAATTTTACAAATATTTAGTCCTTAACAAAATGAAGATAAAATATTTCTCGAATATAGGACTACTTCTCTGTATGACAAAAACGAATTCACATTTTCTAAACAAAATCTAAACCGTAACAATTAAAGAAATAACTACAAAATTTAACAACAATACCTATTGTAAACTTAGTATGGAACGATGTAAAAAAATAAAATGTATTTTATTTAGTAATTTTTATCGTTTGTTATAACGGGGTTAAACCATACAGTAAAATTCACCGTTTGCGGCCACTTTCAAGGAGACAAAAACTTCCTATTATTTACTATTGTCTTAACTTATTACTGTCCTAAAAAGGTTCCCCTTTCCTTCAACATTCAAATATAGTTTCCCCCTTGTCACTACATCATTCCTTCCGAATACTGATCCAAGAAATTCGAAATGTAATCCGGCAGGGCCGTATTGAAAGTAGCTATCTCGTGACCTTTGCAGCTGCGTCATCCATAAGTCGTGTTCTCAAATTAATGAAAGCCGAATCTAACGCGCTCCTCTAGAATAAAGCTGGTTTTAACGAGCGGCGGCCAATGCATTTTAATGCCTCCCAGTGAATATAAACCGGCGATCATAAATGCAATCCCTTCATCGGCCCCCAGGTCACGCAATATTCGTGAGGCTGCAGCGCATACATAAAACACACCGACGTGGATAAGCAAGTAGTGATGACAAGCAATGAGAGAAAGTGCTCATAAAGTCAGAAAAACCTAGTTTAATACATAAGTCTAGAACACTAGAACAGAAGACAGAAGAAAATCAAAGCAGAAGATTTCAACTTGAATCCTTCGGCACAATGAAAGGGAATTCAAAATTACAATTAAACCACGTACCCCTTCACTGTTCATGCGCTAAAATTGTGGTTAAAAACTGCGCAACTCAATAACCATTGGTTGATTGCGACAGCCACTTTTAACCTTCCTTCCGCCATTGAATATGGTGTCGTCACGCGTTCTGTATCAGTGACAGTTGATGCTCTTCGAGCACGATTTCGAGGCATGCAAACAGCGCCCATCACTTGATTCCCTTTCACCGTTTTGTGTAATTTTGTGTGAAAATGACAATTTTTAAACTAGTGGTGGTAAAACAGCAAGTATTTTTCTCACCCGTATTTTCACGCAAAAGTACACAAAAAGTATTCAAATTTTCGAATAATTGTATACGATCTAATTGCAAAATATGTCTTTAAAGAACAGATTTCATTAAAGGAAAAATCTCTATCTTCATAATTTTAGTTGCGGGAAAACGTCGAAAAAATTAATTTTCAACCAAAATGAGACCTGCGCCATTTTCTTAAACGTCTTCCACACTCTGCAAAAATAATATTTAATAAAAACGATGTAGTTATATTTTTTATTCTGAAAATGTTCCAAGAAAATTCATGTTAAGTACCCCCAAAAATTAAAATATCGGTTAAAAATTCAAGAGATCGTGACATCGGGAAAAACGATTGGGGAATATCAATTTTGAAGAAAATCTGATGAACGGTTTACACGCTGCGTTGTTCACAGGCAGATACAGACGGCACAAGTTTCGCCGTCAATCGATTCTGTATCAAAGACCCACAAAACATTGATTTTGGCTACACTACGTTGTTAGAGGATTTGTTGCTAAATTTTACAACTGGATTTATCCACTTCTTCGTTTTTAGGGCCCGACAATGAGAGGTTTTTTTTTGCCGAAAATTCATCACTTTTTGTGCAGCATTAAACAACTTTTCCTTAACTGCGTAACCGGTAGCGATAAAGTTAAATTGCAAAAAAAGTCAAAAAGGGCTCTACTTCGTTTGGTCAATCGGCTTAGAGTATTCTCTTAATAATATGGTAAAGGTATTTTCATTAAAAAATATAAAATATGGATTTTTGCAATAGTGTTATTATTAGCTCCTTTTTATACATTAATGCAGAAGCTAGAAATTCCTTTCGTAACGTCTAGAACTTTGCAAAAGATGTCTTTAAATCATTTCATGTACACTTTTTCTAAAAGATTAATAGTTTTTGCGTGATTTCGAGCTCAAATGAGGATAATCAGACGTTATTATGATGTGAAGAATGCTCACTAGCTAAAGCCTGGATGCCGTAGCGCTAGGTTCGAATTCCATCCTGGGTAAATATTTGTTTCTGCTTTCTCTAAACCTTTTGCAACAACAGAACTCAATACTTCAATTCGACGACCAAAAGCCTTTTCATTTTTTGCCTTAATTTTTACTTTCTAATAAATTAGGATGAGTTTTTTTAGATAGTCACAAGTAAAAGCGGTTCTTTCAGAGCATGCAAGCGTTCTAAAAGTTCAATTTTTAGCACAGTGCTGAAGTATTCAGATAAATCTGTGAATAAAAAAGAAACAAAATATTTCTCTACGCTCAGCTTATTGACCTTCATGTATCACACTTCACGTTTAATACCTGAAAAAAATAAAATTAAAGTCAATAAATCTGTGAAAAAGTAATGTATGTATGACACGTGGTAAAAGTAATTTTATTTTGCTCGAATGGTTGCGCCACTCGGCCTATCGGACTCGTGTCGTAATCATTCTTAATCGCAAAATAAAATGCCACTCTTATGACTCGTATCATAAATAACAATTTTCGAACCCTGGGCGCTTTGTTTAGGAATTTTTGGATTGATTTCTTTATTGATGTGTTAGTAGGATATTATCTATATAAACGTTACCAATAAAAAGTTTGTTGTGTACCCCAAAGTTGTGAACTGCTTAGAACAAAAAAAAAAAAATCCAATAGCCGCCGAAGGTGACACGAAGAACCACTACACTGTGTACAGATGTGTTACAGACAAATCATTAAGATATCAAATTTCCTATCCAAATGTGTTTAGATATGATATAACACCTGGGTTTTATTTATTTATTTATTTATTTTTATTTATTTTACGCCAAAAACAGTTGAAACGGCGTATGACGTGCTTGTGGGAGAAGTGAATTCTGTGCACATTTTCAAAATTCTGTGATCCATACACTAAGTCATATACTACATGAATTTTGAAAAAAAGAGCTCTCATGTAATAAAATCTATTTTCAAGGATAAATAAGCAATAAATTTTGGGCTCTTACCCATGATGTCCTTAGTCAAAGAATAATACTTCCTGCCGCAACAACATGGAAACAATAATTTGAATAACTATATTTCCCAATGAATTCTAGAAGATGTGCCCAGAGGGTTAATCTAGATTTCAATATTAATCACATTCGGCTGCCGAGAAACTATTTTAATAATAAATTTAAAAAAGCCTATATACTGTTTTGTCCTTACGGAATGAAAACAAGTCCTTAAAGGAAGACTGGTTTATTTTCCACAACATGTAATGAACATGAGATCACCGTAGACGGACACATAAGACAAAGAAGAAATAAATGGATCTTCTGGATGCCGTGAAATCGTGTTTTACAAGTGAGATACGATTTGATGCAGAATCCACTTCCGCGAGATCGGGCACGAAGTTGACTTCCGGCGGGCGACGGCTCATCGACGGTTGGTGCGGCCACAGTCTGTGACGTGCCTTGACGTTGGGGGAGACTCGGCTGTGTTGTAGCTGTGATTCGAAGTGACTGAGGGTCGTATTTATGAAGCTCTGACAGCAGAGCTCTTAGGGACCTGCCATCTGGGAGCTTGCTAGGAGCTCAAGGGCGACTGGCATTGGCTGCGGACCGTTCATAAATCGCAAAAACGAACACTGGCTGCCTGCTAGGCCTGGCAGGCCCTGGCAGAGGTTTATAAATACGGGCCTGAGTTGCCACTGGATTGCAACTGCCTTTGCTAGGCAAAGCTGCAGTATGTAACGGCGGCGCCAGACAATGCGAAGGTCGGAACAGAAACATGGCTGGTCAGGCAGCTCGGTCGCTTTGTGCTGCATGAACAGTGCTGCGCCTAACGACCGCTGCCCTAATTGCTGTCGTACACGATTTAAACGTCGGGCCCGTACACAGCAAATACATTGCTAGATAAGGAATAATTCAAAACCTATGCAATCGATTTGTTTTAATAACAGTCGTGCGTGGATTGCTTCATTGTTGATGGAAAGAAGTTAATTCATGTATAACTGAAGATCATTGTTAATTCATGTATAACTGCAGATCATTGTTAATTCATGTAAAACTGCAATCATTGTTAATGCATGTAGAACTGCAGATGAAGATAGCCTGAAACGAGTAACACTCATGCTCAGGATCGCAATGAAAACCGATGTTAGGGAAGTTATTTTCATAATTTTGTTTTAAATTTTATACGCCACTTCTTAGAAATGCTTTAAGTATTAAAAACTATTATTGAATGCATTTTGAAATTCCAGATTGAACCTCACGCATTGCACATCCTTGTGAATTGAAACATTAATACTGATCATTATATTTACATATGTTGTGTCAATATAATGACAAAATGAATAAAATTACGGTTTCCTTAAAAATGTAAAATATTGTGTTAAATGTCTGCCGAGAAAATCAGATTCCAAACGTTAGTCTCTGACGAAAATGTATGTATGCAATATTTAATAATAATAATAATAATAATAATAATAATAATAATAATAATAATAATAATACATTTCAGTTGAAAAGTTTTCACTCAAGTAGGTTTTCTTTACTTTTTCATCATTTCGTAATATATTGATTGAATTTTCAAGTTTCCGGCGCGTCAACTGCTTTGGTCATTAGTCCCATTAGTGTAGTGCATGTTTTCTCTCGGGGATGGCGGTGATCTTCCCCGCTGGATGGTGAGATCCGGCGCCGACCTACCGTCGGCTGTGGGGTTTCCCTAACCAGGACTCTCCCACCAGCGGAGCAGCCCCAATCGGGACAAGCTCTAAGCTCCTGACCGGTCTCCCGGAATATGTGCTAGTGTAGTGTATGCTAGTGTAAGTGTGTGTGTAAGGGAGAGGATAGGACAAGGAAGAGGAATGACAGATCACGCGTGGTCCGTGGCCGTTCGGTACGGTACTGCTCCGGCATTCGCCTGGTGTTGATCGAAGAAACCACGGAAAACTACCGATCAGAGTAGCCGGCCGCTAGAATTCTCCTCCAGAGAGCGACTGAATTCGACCTATATACACACGCATTTCATACAATACATATATGTATATAGTATTATTTTTATTTTTTAATAACATTAATAATGTAATACGTATCTGACGACTTGCTCTTCAACTGCATGACACAAAGCTACAATGTATTGCGGATTATTTTCATAACTTCACGTAGCCCTCTAGCTGAAATACTTGTGTGGTGAGTCGTCATTACATTTGTGGCGTCGTGGGTACGGCGCCGCTGCGGCGTGAAACCCGCTCCCAAGCCGGAGGTGGAATGAGGGTGAAAGGCGGCGGCGCCACGCCGGCCGGAATATCCCGGTACGCAAATAACTGGGAGAATAGGACGCACGCGGGCGAGTCTCAGTGATGTCGGTTGCAGCCCTGGAAGGGCTGGCCAGCGAGCCGAATGACGCCCGCCGCTTGTAGAGTGGAGGCGAGCCGACGAATACTTAAGGCTGCGCCGACATGCGCCTCGCGGGATACGCAGAGTGTCGAAAGACGAGGGTATCTCCAGTGCTATCTTTGCACGTGATCTTCAGGTCGAAGATCGGTTTGGCGACAGGCCATGTAACTTCTGTAGTTACGGGACTCTATGTCCGACAGCTTCGCACCTCGCGTTGCTTTTTGCTGCTTCCGAGCAGTGGTTCTGGGCTAGGCCTAGGGACGGTCGCGGGGTTTCGCGGCTAAGAGAATTGAAAGGTTGCCAAGGGGTAAATTTTGTATTATAATATTTATACATTAATTGTAAATATATTGTAAATATCAAACAGAAACAGTCATCTGTGTTATTCTTTTCTAGTACGTCACACATTGCATCGACGACTCTCTAGGCGAGTGGCATGAAACGCAGCAAACATTCCGACAGCGACCTCTCAAAAGTGCTGCCGAATGTAAGCGAGGCCCCAATATATAGGCGAGTCACATAAATTTAGCACCTCCTGTAGTATTTAAACAGTTGAAGTCATTCAATGTATTTTCAGCAAATGTATGAGGGAATGGGGCTAATTAATACATCCATTCATTTCTATTTTATCATTTGTATTTTTTGAATAGAGGTAATTTGTATTTTTCAAAGGAATTTTACATATTTGTTAGTCAATCATGACGAGCGTAAAAAGATGAATTCAGTGATGTACATATTATCATGTTATATAAGCATTTTCTTGAATAATTTTTATTCCTGGTATTTAACGGACATTGTAACGCTTCTGATGAACGTGCATAGCAAGGGAGAGCGCTGCGCGACCTTAGTTGGTGGACTGTAGACAAAAATAGGTACAGTGCCATTTGAAAACCACAAGTTACCTCAATATATCTTAAAATACAAGTGACAAAATCGAACCGAATACATGCTTAAATTAGTCCCATTCTTCCATGAAATTTCGTGAAAACTGCATTGCAATAACTTCAACCGTTCAAAAATTACAGGAGGTGCTAATGTTTTGTGTCGTTCTGTATACGGGCCCGGCGGATCCAGCAGGGCCAGATGAGAAAAGAGGCAGACGTGAGGTAGTCGAGGCAAGTGACTGCGCACGGTACCTCAAGAACCCCTGAGTGACGACAAGGCTCGCAGAGCTCCGCCGCCATTACAACCGCTGCCGCCCATGCAGGAGCGTCTGGACCACGGAGTGATGCGGTAAGAGACCGCTGTCTCTGAAACTTGTCTTCCGTCCACCTCCCACCACCATCTGAAACATAGGGAGGGGAAAGGGAAATTCTTTCCTACTCCTCTCTCTCTCTCTCTCTCTCTCTATCTCTACAACTCTCTTTTCTCCCCCTGAACCCCCAGGGCACAAGTTCGATCCCGGATGAGTTGCGCGGATTTTCGAAGTGCGGAAAATCCACAGAAGCTACATCCCACACCGTACATTTTCAATGGAGTACAGAATTGTTTATTTGAAATGGAAAAATGCATTAAAACCGTTTGCTTTTCTCCTACTATTAACTTCTTGTTTTGAAATCAATTTGAAACCTCAAATATTGTACTATTTACGGTTTCTTTATTGCAACGAATGTTCGTGTCATCCGCAAAGGAAACTGTTTGATTGATTGATTTTTCGTGTTTCCGGGCGCGTCAACTGCTTTGGTCATTATTCCCATGAGTGGAGTGAATGTTTTTTCTCAGGAGATGGCGCTGATCTTCCCCGCCGGATAGCGAGATCCGGCGCCGACCTACGTCCGCTAGTGGGGTTTCCCAACCAAGACTCCGGGAGACCGGTCTGGAGCTTAGAGCTTGTCCCGGCTGCATGCAAAAATGCACTACACTAACGGGACTAATGACCAAATCAGTTGACGTGCTCAGAAACACGAAAAAGCAATCGAAATAAATCAATCAACCCAACCAGACCGCTCAGATATAGTAAATTGAGTCCGAGATCTGGCGGAGAAAGTGAGAATCAAATACAAGGGGACCGCCCGCGAGGTGCGCCTGCTCCATGAAGGTCCCCAGACACGCGTCGAGGGTAGGCTTACAAGGAAGCCTGGTTCGAAAACACAGGAGCGGAACAAGTGCCTAAGGGCAGACGCCCCGCTAATAGTTCCATACGATAATAAATATCGCCCTCTTTTAACTATCAATAACAAAGTGCCTTAAATTTCTCTCCTTTGAATAAACTGCCCTCCCCTTCACTTCAATCGAGACGCACGGTCTCAGGAATACGCTGAAGTTAGTCAGCTCCGAAGGTGGCACATCACAGTTGTATTTTTGGTAACATTTTATCAGAAAACGTGTTCCATTATATACTTAACGGGTTGAAATAATCCTGTCTTAACTAAAAATCTGAATTTTTAGAATCAGGATGTTACATTGGTATTTTTATTTCAGTTACAAAACGTTCATCACAGTTAAATTCTGCACACTAAGCTTCGTTTCCAATAATTCATCAATTCACAAAATGTAATTCTTTCTTCTCAATATTCCCCGTGTATAAAACGAAAAAAAACATAGCAAAATACTCGTCGTTGGTAGGTCGTGTCCACAAGCATTGCAAATTCTGATAGGAAGCAACACCGTCCGTTGCCTTCCATTGTTTATGTGCGTAGATACGTTGGAATTTTAATTACACAGTAATGGAGTACATTTCACCGATAAACTCTCAACCAATAACCTCTATCGCATGGTACTCTTTCTGCGGAACAGGACAGAAATGTCATCGGATACGGGAAACTGCATTCTGTTGAAAACGCTTGCCGACGCGCGTCAACCATTTGCATTAAATTGCGTTGGGCAGGCAAATGGTATTAACGAACGCTTTTCACATGCAGCGTGAAGGTGAGCAGCATTAGAGCAAATGGAAAGAGCTGGCATTTTCTCTGGTTTTGCTTTGGTTTCCTTTTTTCAAGACCAGTGAATGTATTGTCACCAATCAATATTTTTCATTCTTCCAAATAAGAACTTTGAAATAGATCCATGATTTCCATTAAGGGCAGTTTTTCCAAACTATTTATTCCAAGAGAAAATTTTTCACAGAATCCTCTTTTTCAAAGTATTTTATTGCATCGTATCAAAGTATTTTATCGCTTCTACCTGCAGCCCTTTTTTCAAAACAATAACTTCTCTTCTTACCAATTTCCACTGCTGCAATAGATACAAATTTTACATATTTTAAGTTTCATGAGTTTATGTTAGTTTAAGCGATAGTTAACGTAATTCCTTTCCCGTAGCAGAGGAACGTTCTTGAGCATAGATGGATTTTTATATTACAGATATTCCCAAGTAAAATGCAAAACGTACTGCAAGTGTAAAAGAAATGCTGAATGTGTGGCCGGAGCAATAACTTCGAACAACGGGAGAGAAATTGTAGTTTCCAAAGGCCCTAATGAACATGCTCCAAAAATTAACATTTGCGTAAATTAACATTAACATTAAAATTAACACATGCGGAAAAATTAACATTTGTTTAAGTTGTAAACAACTTCAAGTGAATCGCTAAAGAACACCCTGAGGTGCCACTCCAATTTCTCGGAATGAGCTCAGAAAAGTGCCTTCGGCTGTTCTTGAGTATAGATGGATTTTTATATTACAGATATTCCCAAGTAAAATGCAAAACGTACTGCAAGTGTAAAAGAAATGCTGAATGCGTTGTTGGAGATAAAACGTCGAACAACGGGAGAGAAATTGTAGTTTCCGAAGGCCTTAATGGATATGGACACATGCTCCGAATGCGGAAAAAGTAACATGTTAAAGATGTAAACAACTTCAAGTGAATCGCAAGAAACCCTGAGGTGCCATCCAATTTCTGGAATGAGCTCAGAGAAGTGCGCTTTTTGCTGCTCTGACAGAATGACAAATGTTCAGAAAAACTCTCTCAAGAAAGCGATTAAAGAACATTGCGGCCACTACTCAAACGATTGATGAACTCCATGAGGTTTCAGAACGATTTCAGTCAAGTTCAGAATTATGATACATACATACATACATACATTTATTTGAACTGCAATTGGGTATGACCGGTGGCAGTTAAATAACAATAATTACAATAATAACAATATTAATATGAATAACAATAATAATAACAATAATAATAATAAATTAGTACAGTACAAGCCGAACATGCAATAATCATGCTATCACTAATATTAAGTATTATAACATTTCAACTCTGTCATGATAATTATATGTCGGTGATTCTAAATTTAATTGAATTTAACTTACTAATTTGATTGTGTTCACTACACTTAACTGCACTGCGCTACACTACACTACACTGTTTTCGCTTTGAATTACACTTACTAGCACTTCACCGCACTTCACGATGCTTCACGATTAGCAATATCCTGAAGAAATACTGGTGTTTGGCACGAGATATTATCTGATTCGTAGGAAGTGAGAACGATAGTTGACGCAATTTTTAAACCAACCCGATCATTTTTGTCCATATATTCACAATTTTAAGTTCAGTTAATGAAGCAAGTAGGTAAGGTGTTGTAGGTAATTCCAAATGTTGGCATTAGCTATGTATTATCACTTTTGAAATGTAAAGAATAAGCTGCCAATACAAAGGTGTTCGATATTCTTGATACAGTAAGAAACTTTGGATTGTAGGTAACGATGGTACAGATTGTCATAATTGATTTGACTTTGCTAATTTTATTGACTTTTTCATGTGCATTTTGTTGACTTACAACTATACTTATTCTAACTTAATATTTAACTATAGTAACTACAACCTGGCATAGAAAAGTCAAAGAGCACCTACTACTTTAGATATTGTGTGAAAAAATATATAAAAGAATAATTCTAAAGGAAATCTGTTTTTAATGGAAGTTGGGAAATAGTTGATTGACGCTAGATTATAGTGGGCAGCTTCAGCTATTGAGTTTGTTTGAATAGAAATTATTAGAGAGGTGGGCTATTTGGTAGAAGATAAGGACTAGGTTTAATTATTTGCGAGTTAGTTAGGGCCTTATTTTACGTGGCGAGACTCGGGCCGTCAGGCACGCTCTTCCCTCTAACCACACAAATTTCGGTACGCTCCTTTCACCACCTAGCGGAGAAATGAGATATTTATCTTGGGCGACGAAACAGGCGGGTCTCAATTTTGCTTAGAGCGAAGGATTTTTTTTTACATGCAGTAAATCTACTACATGGGACAGCCGGTTTTACTTCCTCCGAAGGAAGGCGTACGAAGGATTTTTTCGCCCTTAAAAATCCACGGCTTCGATCGGGTTTGAACCCGCAAACTCGGGTACAACAGTCCGGTACGCTGACCGTTATACCACCGAATCGAGTTGTCTGTTTGATATAAACCAAGGGGCATGTGTTGCTATTAGGAGGAATTTGTTTTGCTTAGTTTGAATTTTTATTTATATTTTAAAATCCGTCCCTCCGTCCGTCCGACCGACCGTGTGCTTCCTTTCCGGACTAATCGGGGCTAATTAAATATCATCCGATGATTCTAGGTGAGAAACCAATCATTGACCAGATGATTATCAGATTTCTGTAAAAGCGTGTTTTTTTTAAACATCTGAAACAGATTTTGGGCAACTTATGGCACTAGAATGGCGATCATTGACTCATACAAATCCTCTCCACAAGACAAATAGATTTGCAATTGTTACCTGGTTCCGTGTAGGACATTTTAGAAGAATTTTGGACAATGCCATATTTTTTGTGGTTTCAATGCAATTGCAAGTAATGGTGAAACCCCCTGTGAATATTCTCTTTCCAGTATCGACATGTGAATCTACGACTTGATTCATCAGATTGACATTTTAAACCAAATTTTGTAATTGAAAATTTAAACAACTATTTTAATCTATATTTTTATGTAACCTTCCATACCCGTTAAAGAACGAGCTTGGTAACTGTAATATGTGTAAAATGTATTTTCAATGTACTTGCAAAGCACAAATAAAACTTTTTAACCAGAAAATACTCGCCGAAGGCTCCACATTTGCAAGTGATTAAAATATCCGTCAGTGATACGTTAGTGATACGTGATGGTACAACCAGGAGCTTTTATGTGAAGGTTAAATGTGTAGAGCCCAGTTGATGCGAGAGTTTATAAAGTTTTTTGATCTCGGTTGAATTTAAAACGTATTTTCATTTTTGATTTATACTGATTTTTAAAGTATTAAAAGTATGTATTGAATGACTTTTTATTATAGAAAATTTGTTACAACTATATTTGTGAATAAGTGTCATCAGTTTCTGGCAGGTGGAGGAGGGCCCATGCCCCCCCCCCATGGCTGCACATCTGGTGAAATGGAATACGTTCTTCCATGGTTTTACGAGATTGTTCTCAAGGATGAATTAGGAAACAAATTAACTAAGTTTGCTGCTCATGAATTGTTGTGGTAATGCCATTAAATACAAAGCAAAGTATTATTTAGATTTTTCATATAATGTGTATTTAACTTTGTCATACGTCAGTAGTTTTATGTCGTTAAAGTGACTTTATTCAAAAAGGCTTTAAAACTAACATTACCTCACTGAGGCCTTTAATTAATTTCATTCCCCTCCGAAATGAAACAATATGTTTCAAAACTAAATTTTTAAATTACACGTTAGGTCAATTTTACGATAAGCATATGAACATCTACAATGACGTACAAAACACGAATTTCACCACTTCTATCACATAAATGGGTGGTGCTGTATTACAAGCTACATCGACTTTCTATTGAAGTCTTTCTTGAGTCTTACACTATCATCCTGAAAACTGTACGAAACATTAGTGAAAAAATAAAATATTGTGTACAAGTGATTGAAAAACATGAAATTTCACGATTTCCATCATTTTGAGGTAGATAACTACGTTAATATTTCTCCCTCGTGAATAAAATAATATTATTTATTTGCACCCTCCCTTTAAATATACGCTAGGGATAGATGGCTGTTTTGTTGTCAATTTATAAGAAACCACATACAAAAAGCGTACTGTTGATAAATATAGAATTACTCACTAGATCTGCATCCAAATGATTTTCGACGAAAACGAAGTTTGTAGATTATGGCGTAAAACAGATTATTGAAACGTACATTATAAACGCGCATAATCAGACATTCTACTTATGGAGACAACACATTCTCTTATGAGAAAATAGGAAAAGGAAATATGGGAGGGAAATACAAACAGAATCAAGTCAAATCTTGTCAATTAGTAAATAATTAAATCTGAATTATTAAAATGGTGTAAAAAATAAATTCTTGTATACAGCTCGGACCTTAACTGGTTTTAATGATCGGGCATTATAAGGATTTTAATGATTGAACGGAGAAAAAAAGCCCGAGAATATTCGGCTCCAGCACACACACACACATCCCCCGAGATCATTAGAAACAGTTAACGCCTGTATTGCAAAAATAACTACAATGATACCACGGACAACGAAATAACTTTTGATTGTCATAGATTTAATTGATGAATACGTGTTATCATGGTCATCACCAGTATTCGCACTATTTACAAACATCCTGTGATCATTATTTTAGTTTTCGAACCACACGGTTTTTGTGTTTGATGAAATTTCTGAAGATAATATTTAATCAAGCAGGAGAGCCATAATTAAATACTTTCCTGCACCTGAGGGACTACGCAAACGAGTTCACAACGAAGGTTATTAAATACTTCATTTCAGAAACTACGGACGGTATGATAACGAACACAGTCACACTTCGCTAATGAATGTTACAAAGCAAGAGAGTAATCAAAATACTGGTAAAATGTTTAATTGCTGCAGCACGTTGGTAATTGCGAGAGATAGCGTTCTCATAAAGAATGCTGTTATAAAAACTGATGGCCACGAAGGCAGAGTTTAAAAAATATTCTCTACCTTTGATTTATATGAACAAAACACGATTTACAAGGTTTCTTCCAGTAACTGACAGGTTATTTCATGAAAATCTAATTTTAAATCTTGCCTTAAATTTTATTTCTTTATTTATTATATCGTTAATACATTAATAAAGATCAAGAACCTCAAAAAATATTGTAATAAACTATTGCACAATTATTTGCAAGACACCTGATTATATTGGATTGAATTTATCATAATTTAAATTTTAGAAGAAATGCAATAAGAAGTGATGGAAGATATTACATTTTGGAAGCTCAGATCTGTAAGAGTGTACTTATTACAGTGAGAAAGTCAAAAGTTCTCGGATTATAAAGCATGGACGAATCAAATTCATACATCGTGGTTTCTTCATCATACCTCATATTTAAAAAAAAAAGGTCTTTTTGTTAATTGAAGGTTCTTTTTCCAAGAACAGATTCAGATGGTCGCAAAGCATTAAGTTTTAAACGCCATACACCAAGGTTTGGATTGTTTTTTTCGTGATTCCGGGCGCGTCAACTGCTTTGGTCGTTAGTCCCGTTAGTGTAGTGCATGCTTGTTTCTTGTGAGATGGCAGTGGTCTTCCCCAGCTGGATGGCGAGATCCGGCGCCGACCTACCGTCGGCTAGTGGGGTTTCCCCGTAACCAGGACTCTCCCACCAGCGGGGCACCACCCCAGCCGGGACAAGCTCTAAGCTCCCGACCGGTCTGCCGGAATATGTGGTAGTGTAGTGCATGTTAGTGTAAGTGTGTGTGTAAGGGGAGAGGATAGGATAGGGAAGAGGAAGAACAGATCGCGCGCGGTCCGTGGCCCGTTTCGTAGGATACAACACGGCATTCGCCTGGTGTTGATTGGAGAAACCACGGAAAGCTACGACCAAAGCAGCCGGCCGCTAGAATTCTCCTCCAAGCAGCGACTGAATTCGACCTAGCTGGAAAGCTAGTGTCGAAAATCCTGCCACCATCAGAACTCGAACCTAGGACCTCCCGGTCAGAGGCGCTGCAGTGACATCTGTTGATGCACTGAGCTACCACTCCCGGTGCCATACATCGAACTTATCGTGATAGCATAAGGACAAAAATTACCAATTGATCGTTGCAGTTATTCTGGTCTAACAATGATAATTGGTTCCGTGGAAGTAACAAGCTGGTGAAATTATTTTGATCACATCTCCAGGAAAAGATACATTGACCACCACAGCTATTTTGCATTACCAATGTCTAATTCTTAGCCGCGAGAATTTTCTAGTTCACATTGTGTAAACGCAACTCGCCGCATTGAATAGCCATGAACGGCGTGGTACGCTGGGAAAGCGTCAGAGCGCTGATAATGTGGCTTCTGCATGAAACCGACATTGATAGTCGAAATATTCATTTCGTCCACTGTTTCATTGCAGGCCGTGCAAATGCCGTTACATGCAAAACGGCGTGACTCAAACATTACAACACTCACAGCTTTCCACTCTATCTCCAGCTACATAGTAGAAATGAATGTCAAATCAAATGAGGGAGTGGTAACCAGTCGAATGTTCCGTTCATTAAGAATTTTACAAACATGACGTAACGTCACTGACTGACACTATCTTGAACATCGTTCGGCGGACGTTCTAAATATGGTTAATGGAATTTGAATAGAAGACGGTCGTTACAATTAACAACAATTAAGTTATCATCAGGACTCGAACCTAGACCTCCGGTGAGGCGCTGCAGTGACATCAGTTGATGCACTGAGCTACCGCTCCGGTTTTTCATATTCAGCAAGTACAAAATGAAGCATAGAACGTTGTTCAACCAATGTGGAAATTTCAAGTGGACTCGCCATCGTTCAACTTAATTTTGAGGTTATGAACACAACAATGCTGATCCTCCCGATGATCAGGGCTCATGCCCGTGATGCCAAATTAATGTCCTGAAATTACCAACCTTCTCCTCTCCACTGTTCTTTCTCTGAACTAATTCCTCTTTTTAATTATTGAAATACCTACTTAAATAGAATACTTGAAAGTAACAAAATTATTAAGTAATAGTTTAAAACAGTGAACTTACCATGGATGTCTCCAGCATTCAGGCGCAAAACCTATAAAATAGAACATAACATACGGATATCACAGATGTGCACAAATAGGAACCTGTGTGAACTGATATAATTATTGATATAACAAATAAAAAAATTTACGGCAGATTTATTTTACGTGACGAGCAGAAATCTGATAACTTTGATACTTTGAATCTGCATACTCGCAAACCAATCGACACCATGATGCAAATCCCGATTTATTCTAGAGAGTACAACTTCCTGTAGTCACCGCGATCTAAAAATATGTCTGGTATAAGTTCACTAGAGTATCACTTCGGTATTTTTAATAGCGTTTTCCATTCGCCGCACTGGTGTGCACCCAGGGTAGCTTTCGTGTTCCATGCGACCGCTAGGGCGCACCAGTGCAAAGAAGCGCATGTTCCATTCGCACGATCACACTGAACCAGGGCGCACTCGGGGCGCCCTAGACCGCACTGACGATGGCGTCAGTGCAGTCCAGTGCACCGGGCCATTGTTAGGTTAGGTACGGAAGTTAGCCATGCTGATTTGGATTCGTGGTGAAATTGTGAAGGCACTTGAGGGTCTTTGGTCACGCAGGGATACTTCGGATGATACTTCGATGAAGTATATTATGTTTTGCAAGAAATGTCTTAAATAATTTTTGTGATTCGCGAAGTTCGGAAAATCAGTTTGTTTTTTCCTAAATTTAACCTTGAATAACTTTATGTTAACAAATCCAATGCTATTTAGAAACCAAAGTGTAGGTATGTCTCAAGTTCGAAACGCTAATAAAGTGAAAATAAAAATAGTGACCCTTACAAAATCATTCAAATATATGTACCAAGAAATTTTTCTCGCACGCTCATACATATACCAGCGGAAATGCTCATGTTAATATTTTTATGGTTTTCAATAATCAAACAATTCTGCAGAAACCTTTCGGTTCAAAATCTTGTGTATTATATCGATCACTGGGAAATCACGAAAAATGAAATTTCGACACATACGCATTTGAAGTTTTCGTAGTTTTTAAATCAAGAATTATTATTTTTCAGTTCCATCAGTGTGACAGACCAAGAACAGCTGTGTATAATCTCACTGTATAGTGCACACGCACTGACTCAGTTCCGGAATCCGTTTCATAAGTGGCTGCCCTTCACGCGTGTGGGGCAGCACTGTTGCGGAGCGATGACGTATTTGCCCTGCACTGGGGTGGGTTTCAATGCAACGAATCGAAAACGCTATAAGAGTTAAAAGTAATTCGTTGAAGTATAAATTTAATGATAATAAATACATACAATAAATGTAGTTATACTGACAAAAGACCAGATATTTTTTAATACGTACTACATTTTTTAATAATTTTCCCCCTTCAACAAAAAAAAATATCTAGATTTATCCGGCACGTCGAGCAGAAAACTGAAAACTGGAACTTTTAGAAGTTCAATATTCGAGAACCAACCGCCGCCGGGATGCAAATCCGGATTTATTCAAGAAAGTACAACTTTCTTCAGTCATCGCAATCTCAATATATGTTAGAGAATAAATATAAATAAAAAACCTGAGGGAATCACTTCAGTATTTTTAGAGATTAAAAGAAATTTGTTGAAGCGTCGATTTAATGATGCTACAGTCGTTATTGTCACAAAGACTTAGATGTTTTTGATGCGGGCATTATTTTACCCATTTCTTTTTTTTCTCTTTTCAACAAAAAAATATATTTACTCAGCGCGGGGAACAGAAAATTGAAAACAGTGAGTTCTGGAAGTTGATTATCCGAGATCCAACCAACATTACGGTGTAAATTCCAATTTATTCAATATAGTACAACTCTCGGTAACCATCACGAACTCAAAATATGTCAGAGAATACAATAGAATACAATTCAAAAATTCTAAGGATATCGCTTTGGTATTTTCAGTGGTTAAAAGTATTTTGTTGAAGCATCGATTTAATGATACAACGGTAGTTATACTGACAAAAGACTAGATATTTTTCAAGCCTGCATTTTTTAAGCAATTTCTTTTTTCCAGCCTTCAACCAAAAAAATTTAGACTCATCCAGCGCGATGAGCAAAAAAAAGTGAAAACTGACTTTTAGAAGTTGAATATACGAGAAGAACTGCGATGCAAATCCAGATTTATTCGAAAGAGTAGAACTTTTTGTAGTCATCGTGTTCTCAAATTATGTCCAAGAATAAATACATTAAAAAATCCCGAGGGCACCACTTCGGTATTTCTGGGGGTTAAATGTAGTTTGTTAAAACATAAATTTAATGATGCAGCACACAATAAACGTACAAAAAACAAGATATTTTTCCATATGTATATTTTTTAAGCAATTTCTTTTTTCCAGCTTTCAACAAAAAAATCTAATTTTATCCGGCGCGACGAGCGGAAAACAGAAAACTGGGAATTTTAGAAGTTAAATATTTCAGAATCAACCGCCGCCGGGATGCAAATCCAAATGCAAATTCATTACAGAAAGTACAACTTTCTTTAGTCACCGCAATCTCTAAATATGTTACAGAATAAATACAACTAAAAATACTGAGGGCATCACTTTCTTCAGTATTTTTAAAGGTTAAATGTAATTTGTTGAATCAAATTTAATGAGGAAACACAGAATAAATTTAGTTATACCGAACAAAAAATATTTTTTTCATACGTGCATTTTTTAAGCAATTTCTTTTTTCCTCCCTTCAACAAAAAAATCTAGCTTCATCCAGCGCGACGAGCAGAAAACTGGAAACAGTGACTTTCAGAAGTTGAATATCCGAGAACCAAGCGCAGGCGGGCCGCGATGCAAATCCGGATTTATTCGAGATGGAACGGCTGTCTGGGCTCGCCGCGACCTCACAAAATCTGCGTGGAAGCGGAGCGACCGCGTGGGAGGGGATTATCTCGCCGCCGTGATTTTTATATACGACGCGCTGTCGCCATTTCTTTCCGTGCCCTCAACCGTGGCACCTTTTTTCCACATTTGCGGTCATCTTTCCGTCCGGCGGTGATATTTCCAGCCTCTGTACCGGCGCTGTTTTCCCGTTTTTGTTATTTATTTGGAGTCACATCAACGTCTAGGTTCATAGCAACAAAAGTAATGCGTATATTACATTAACAGTATTAAGTTTTACAACATTATGATTGAGTGGTTGTAGATACAAAAACATAATATTGTATTACATTAATATTATGAAGGAATTGTTGTTCGAGAAGGAGTGAATTTTATCATATGGTTAAATATTATCAAAACACCAATTTCGATACAAATTGTATTATAACCATTTTTTAACACTGTCCTCTTTATATAACAGTGCACTTTGAACAATTTTCTACTCCTCAGTTTCTTAATTTTCATCAATAGTTAATACATCCTGCTTTTAACAATTTTACCTGCGACTAAATTATAATTGATTGAATACTTTTAGCGCACTTCATAAATAGTTACACCCGAATATTCCGTTTTTTCGTATCCAAGGTATGCTTTCATAGAACTAAATAAAATAAAAAACAATGCATTGTATCATTTAAATAATCAATCTATTACTATAGGTTTTTTAATACGTTACTACGTTTATTTCTCAATATTTTATTTCATTTAACAGAAATTTTAAAAAAACGTGTACTTACTATAAATATAACACTAGAAAAACCAGTTACAATGGCGGCTCATACTTGCAAACATTTCTAACAAATTTCTTTCCCGTTATGTCGATTGGGGAAATAAAAACGCGAGATTTTATTGTATGCGCCAGACTACGAAGTCAGTGCGCTACGACTGAAGCCAATTCACTCGGTAATTATTATTAATTAAATCGTGTTAAGTCCACATTGTCTAATATTTTCTCATAACTTGTCGCAGCTGTTCTTTTTTTCCTTTCTCCCTTTTCCTTTTAACCGTCCCCATTCATTTGCGTTAAAGATTATGTAGCTTTACTGGCCCTCAACGTCGCATGCAGCATAATTGCTTGTTATTCTGTGTAGGTTGGTTTCTCTGGAATGTTTCTTACTTTTTTCTTCTTTCTTTTCAGAATTGTATCTATTATTCATAAATGGTTATTTTCAATATGTTTATGTGTCAAATACATGTCTGAATTTTGCGCAATGCTTTACTTAAGTTTTCTGTATTTGCTATTCTCTTAAGCTAGCAAAGTATTTTGACGTAATGAGGAAAGAATCAGAGTATTCTATAGACAAAAAATAAATAAAAATTAGTTCTAAAAACAGCACAAAAGTTTTCAACGAAAATGTATCATGATGATTAGTATTAAAGTTAAAACACTCATACGAGTAATAAACATATGGAGGGACAAATAAAAAAAAAAAAATTAATGATAAAATAGCAAGAAAAGAGAAGTCATGAAAATCAATTTGCGGAGATGGCTAAACTAATGAAGAAGGAGAATGATAATTAGAAATACGAATTATACACGTTAGAGGTAAAAATATAATCGAAATAGATACATTGGCATTTACAGTTTACAGAACGACGAATGGACCTACTACAGCCAATACAACAGCCTCAGGTGCAATTTCGTCCATTTATAGAAAACCATAGTGTGGTAATATTTTGACAAGATTGATGTGTGTGGCATGTTGTTCACCTGATCTGGGTATCGCAAGTGACAGTCACTTGAAATCCATGGTTGACACTGAAGTACTAAATAATTTAACTCATTTGCTTTGAGCATGACAATCTTTTAAAGGTAATTAAATTTATGAATGTGTAAAAGCGTTCGAAATATGCTAATGTTAGAATAATTCTCACATTATACAAACAGTTTGGATAAAGCTATGACGAAGAGATGATATCAAATTGCATATGGTTAATTTTGGCATTAACCACGGGACTCCATCTAAAGTAAAGTGGTTGTCTGAGAGTGAGATGTGTGTTTTTGCAAGTACAATATTGGCAGTAATCAGCGAGGGGAATTACCCTTTTACGTAAACCATGAAGGCCAAAGGTAGGAGCCTCGTCACGGATATCAGAAACGAAGCATCTGTAACGTAGTAACGTAGTAGTTGTTCCTGCCTAGCAACGGGAGACGTTGCTGGGGAACGTAAAAATAAATAATCAGAAATCTTTGAGAGTTCATAGTATGCAGACCTGCTTAGCAGTTCCACGAAGCTATAGTAAACGGGCTGTGGATAGTTTTTGAATCACCATAAGTACTGGAATGATTGATTGATTGATTTTTTCGAGTTTCTGGCGCGTCAACTGCTTTGATCATTTGCCCAGTAGTGTGGTGCATGTTTTTTCTCTCGAGACATGGCGCTGATCTTCCCCGACTGGAGGGGGAGATCCAGCACCGACCTACCGTCGGTTAGCGGGGTTTTCCCCTTAACCAGCACTCTCCCACCACCGGGGCACCGCCCCAGCCGGGACAAGCTCAAAACTCCCGACCGATCTCCCGGAATATGTGGTAATGTAGTGCAGATTAGAGTAAGTGTTTTTGTAAGGGGAGAGAATATGGCAAGGAAGAGGAAGGAAAGATCGCACGCGGTCCGTGGCCCCTTTGTTAAGGTACTGCTCCGGCATTCGCCTTGTGTTGATCGGAGAAATCACGGAAAACTACCGATCAGAGCAGCCAGCCGCTAGAATTCTCCCCCAGGCAGCCACCGAATTCGACCTAGCTGAAAAGCTAATGTCGAAAATCCTGCCGCCGTCAGGGCTCGAACCTAGGACCTCCCGGTCAGAGGTCGCTGCAGTGACATCAGTTGATGCACTGAGCTACCGCTCCCGGTGTAAGTACTGAATGTACTGTGGCACAAATAAAAGTGTGTTGTTCAGAAGCATAATTAATTTCTGAAAGAATTGACGGTTGGTCAGCTGGCCCATGTCTGACCTTGGCATCGCTGGCGATTGCGACGCTGACTCAGGTACCCAGAGAGGTTATGTTAGGTGGTATCACGCAAACAGAAATTTACGACCAGCTCAGTAAAAGTCGTCTTTCACTAGCAGTAGAAATCTCCCACGACCATCAGCAGTGTGATTCCTGTTTTTCTTATCTGCTGTTCCTAGTCAGCATACGTAGTTCAACCTAATCTATCCCCTTCGTGTTGGTCACTTTCAATTTCAATTCAATTTCAATCTCAATTTCATCCGGCTAAATACCGAAGTATTCTTCGACGCTGTATATGAAATTATCACTTTGTATAATATGAACATTCGGAAATTAGCCAGATTCGGACATCAGTCGTTCACGTATTTTCACAATACAATTTACAAATTTTATACAACTATATTCTCAATTTTTTAAGTATAAACTAAAATCAGCTTATTTGTTACTTAACTAAACGATGTTATTAAAAATAATATTATTCGACATATTTCTCGAACTAATGATATCGCGCCTTATACCGATGCAATAATAATATATTACACATGCAATTTCGCCAAGTTTCCTAGCGCGACATGCACGTAAGATAAGCAGCTGGGTCTGGTGATAAAGTGGGACGAAGTGATGTCGTCAGAAGCGATCTGAGCTGCAGCTGGGGCTGATACTCCTACGGCACGGAGGCAACCCGGAGCTGGCAGTAAAATATGGATAAAGTTAATTAATCCAGCGTCGCGAAGACGGAACATTTTAAGTATCACGAAGCTGCTACGCAGAGATACGCAGATCAATACGCTGCGACCTCTACGAAAACTTTGCCCGTAAATCAACTGGGAGAATATAAAGCGTAACATAATTAGGAGGCGAAGATAATAAAAAGGTTGTCACCCTATATATTAGCAGAACGGTATCAAATTGTTGAAATTAAATGAGAAAAGTTAGATTATTCTTGGAGTTAAAAAATTGAAAATCGACGAGTTTAAAGACTTTGAATTGAAGACATTTGAATGCAATTGATGTCGAAATCTGAAAGCATTTTCAATTGCTGAAAAGTAATTAATAAAAAAAAAAACCGAAAAGTATTCTAGTCATTTGGTAGGATGAAACATTAAGAGTTAACATACCGTAATCAGTTTATGTGAGAAATAGAATCTACAACACGAGGATCTAAGTAACGCTTTTTAAAAATTAGTGCCAAAATGTTTTAAAAAGTATTGCGAAAATGTTTTAATGATATTGCTATTAATACTTGCCTTATTGATTAATGATTCCGGGCACGTAAAGTGCTTTGTCGTTAGATTCGTTTGTGTAGTGCATGTTTTTTATCGCTGGAAGTGAAAGCCATAATAATGCAAAATGGTCAAATAGAGAGGCATGGAGACTGACGAGCGGAGAAACGCCGACAATTGTAGAGCAACTCCGTATTATAAAAAAGGTGGCGGTGATCTTAATATAAACCGTATTATAAAAACTGGATGTCGAGATCCGGCGCCGACCTACCGTCGACTAGCGGAGTTTTTCCTCAACCAGGTATCTGCCACCAGCGGGACTCCGGCCGAGCCGGGACAAGCTCTAAGCTCCTGTGTGATCTCTCGGCATGTGTGGTAGTGTAGTGCATGTAACCGTGTGTGTGTGTGTGTAAATAAAGGGAGAGGATATGTCAAGGAAGAGGAAGGAAAGATCGCGCGCGGTCCGTGGCATGTTTGCTAGGATACTGCTCCTACATTCATCTGGTGTTGATCGGAGAGAGCACGGAAAACTACCAATCAGAGCAACCGACAGCTAGAATTCCCCTGAAAGCAACCTAGCTACTAAAGTAGTTTGTAATGTAGAATTCCGTCCGCGGGGGATCTTCATTCGGGGTCTTTGGCTGTTGAGGTTTTTGGAGAAGGGGGCGGTTGCACCAGTCAAGCTGCGCCCCTAGCCAAAAGCAGGATCGCTGTCATAGTAAAAGCCTCGCGTCATTTGAAACGAGAACCTCGCAGAAGAACGTTGCAAAAGAGAATCGTCACTGCCAAAGCACGAGGCCTGAATGGGCTGGAAAACGGAGCCTCGGAGAAGATTACACTAGAGTCATCTGACGCACGGAAGGAATTTGCAAGTTGAAAGCGTTTTAGCGAACACATTTAAATGTTACAACACTCGTCAAGAATCTCTACATACAGCTTTACTGACAGTATTTGAGAAAATTCCTTGCTGTCAGATGAAAAAATAAAATTCTTCGCTTAAAGATTAACCACTGACGAAACAAACATTAGTTGAAACTTTCAATATAATAGTTGGTCACAATCATTAGATTTTGCCCAAACAAAATGTCTGCATTTGTAGTCATTTCTGCTACAACAGCGGCAATATTAGTATTTCTGTTACAGATGTCAAAAAAGCTTGCATTTACAACAAATTTCATAACACAGGTAAAATTATGAAATGCTGAGTTTTAAAATAAAACAGACATATTTCTTTATACAACATTCAATAAAAATCTTCACATTAGAGAAAAGGTCTTTACAGAAGGTTCAGCACAATCGAAAAAAAGCGAGTTAATGGTTCTTGGTACCGTCAAAACATTCACACAAAAGGAACATTTACATGTGAAGAAAATGTTCTCTTAAAATAGCAAGTATTTATTAATTGAATAAAATTAGATCTATCTGCAAAGAGATTACTAAGATGGTAACTCCCTATGTTGTGCTCAATCCAAACGGAAGTTGGGGTTGTATAATTCACAACGGCCCACCAGCAACTCGCGTTATTTAACCGTACACTTACGAACTCCGTTACTCTCAAAAGCATAATACAATCCAGAAAATGAAGACAAAACAGGAGACAAAAGGAAAAAAAAAGAAAAAAAGAAGATGAAAAGAGAAGTAGAAGAAGATGAAAAGAAAGTAGAAGAAGAAAAATTATCTACCTCCTATCTTCTTCTGCCAAAAGAAAAAGAGGAGGAAGATGAAGACAGTTAGGAAGAAGACTAAGAGAACAAAGAAAAGGGAGACAAAGAGAACAAGTAGGAGGAAGGCAAAGAGAAGAAAGAAGAGGAAGACGAGAAGACGAAGAAGAAAACAACAATGCATGTCTCACGCAATTAAATTTTGGACCCGTGAACCGAAGTGGATTCTTGAGAGAGAGTTTAGGGTTACTGTTGGGTTGTCGCTCCCTCACCCCACCCCACTCCCATGTCCAGAACGGGAGTTGGCGTGTGACGAGTTCCACGTGGCTGTACGTGAAGGCAAAATGCTTGGTAATTTCATGTGACATTCAGTTTGACCTTTCAAGAACGGAAGGTCGAGCAAGTTCAACAACTGGAGTTAAACAGTAAAGGATTGAACCTCCCGAGAATCAGATATTTGCCAGATCGCGTGCATTCAGACCAGATTATAATTGTGCTGTGTAGTAAAATGAGACTTGTAAAAACGAATAGATGAGGGAAAATTTGCATTTGTTAACACAACGATTGGATATTGGAATAATTTACTTGCATCAGAAATTGTGTTTTAATTAATAGATTTAAAAAGTTAAAATGCGAATGACGTGGTCTTAAAGCAATCAATGTAGCATATAATACATTAATTTAGTCTCTTAGATTTGATGTGAATTTCCTTTACAATGAGTCTAGTTTTCGGTGTTTACTTGCTTATACTGTATTTAATAGTTGATGTTACATTTATGACCTTTCTTTGCTTAAACAGTTTATTTATTTTGCAAATTATGTTTAATATTAATTGCATTATTGTTATACCTTATTGTATGCAATGCATTGTGAATTTTTTTTTAAAAATAATTAGTTATTATTAATATTATATATTAAAAAAACTATTAAATTTTAATGTAATTTACTATAGTGTTTATACTTATTGTTGATAAATTATACTTCCAAGAGACTATATCCCAAAGGGTAGGATATGGAGTACGTTTGTATTAATGTAGACGAACAAATGTACCTGAAGAAGTAATCACAATTATACAATGACAATACTAAATACAATTATTAACGAGAAGCGGTACAAATTGCAATATACAGAGTGAGTCACGTAACTTTAGCCCCTCCTGTAATTTTTGAACAGTTGAAGGTATTGTAATGCCGTTTTCACGAAAGTGCATGAAGGATTTATTTGATTTGATTTTTTTGTGTTTCTGGGCACGTCAACTGCTTTGGTCATTAGTCCCGTTAGTGTAGTGCATGTTTTTCTCGGGGTATGCGCGGTGATCTTTCCCCGCTGGATGGCGAGAAAATTACAGAGGGTGCTAACGTTACGTGACTCACTCTGTATATCGAAATGTGATTTCATGCACATTGCGCGTCATCTAATCAATTCATTAAACAATTACTAACGTGTATGCCTCTGAACTACGGCGCCACAACTTAAAGAAATCATTAAAGATGTATGGATAGTTTTGGGCAATGTTTAATTATTCAACTTTGTATTATTTATATCCATTCAGACTTTTTCCTCGTATTCCTTTTCATTGAAGACGGAACTGAAGTCCGCCTGCGTTGTCAAGATCATTAACGCAGAACCGTTGTATAAATCGTTTTACAAAGTGCGTTCACTAAGTTTCAAGACTGGTCTCCGAACAACAAATATATTTAATATTTTTGTACAGCAAACTAAAATTGTTCGAAATATTACTCTGGGGAATCAACACACCGCTGCCATCGTTTTTTCATTCATCATTGGCTCCCTTGAACCCTTCATGCACAAAGCCGTCAAGAGACCTCGTCAAAGCTACCTGGAGCCCTGGACCGCTGGAATCGTGCCGAATTGCTTTCCTTTCAGGTCTTGATTGGGACGAACAAAAAGAAGTCGCTGAGAGCTAGGTCGGGGCTGTAGAGTGGCTGCGACAGTGGTATCAAGTTGAACTTGGCCAAAACTTTGCCGGCGGCGAGTATCGTGACAAAGGGCGCATTGTCATGATAAAGAACCCAGTCGTCTTTGATCTCCGGCTGGACGATGTGGCTTGATCCTCCAAACGACGGAGCACTCCAGCGAAAATCCCAATTCATCGGCAACTAATCCAACATTCAGATGACAATTAGTGTTGAAGGGGGGAAGGTACAGCTTACAGTAGTTAAATTTTTATTACATTTTCACTTTTTCTTTCTCCATTAAAATCATACTCCTCAGCAGTGAAAAAGAAGTGACACACAGAAATATATTTCTTCTTCAAGAAAATATTGGCAGTTAACTTTAAAAAATTGTTATTGTTTTTGAAAAATCAAAATTCAAGCAGTTTTTTCGTGAATTGATTTAGTGTTTCCATGATAATTGTAATAATTTTGACAAATTTTACAAATTTCTTCTTTTAATTTGTGGGCAATACTCACAGGTACAAAATCATGCTCTTTCATTTAGATCTCTGAATAAATAATATTTTTAATTTGAATCCAAATTTAATAATTCATTATTAATAGTTTTTTTAGTTTTATAATTTTTATCACAAAACTATTGATCTAAAGTGTGTGATTTAGCATGGTTTTGCTGGGTTAAATGCATCCTAAAATTTCATACCTATAAAATTATTAGTTTTTGAGTTGTAAGGGAAACGGATCTCAAAAACACTAATTCTGGAAAACAAGGGACGAAGTTAGATTCATGAGATTTGCTCACCCTACTACTCTAATATATGCATGATGCTTTTACATCGTAACTCAAAACTATTTCAGATATCGAAATACTTTTTTCACCAAAATATTTCTGAATTAATGGATAGGAAACAAATGTTTTCAAAAATCGAATTTTTAAAGGTTTTAAGGTGTATCTTGCCCCTTAAACGTTCACGCACTTTCTACAAATTTTCATTAGTTCGCTTGTGAAAAGTCTCCCAGTGCGGTCATCGGTTTCAACGTCCTCCCGGCCATCTTTGAAAGTTTGAGGCTCGTGAAAACCATTGCAAGTGATATGTATTCTTCTTTACAGGCCTCTTGAATCATACGAATAGTCTCTGTAGCGGTTTTATTATTATTATTATTATTATTATTATTATTATTATTATTATTATTATTATTTTGTTTTTGCTTGCAAATAGGCCATCTTGGATCACGCAGGAGGTTTGAGCCACTAGCACGGGCTCAGTATCATTTTATCACGTTGCAAGTCTTGCATGTAACTAATCAGGGGGATCAGCATTAGGCTGAATCCTAGGGTTGTTAGTCATGGGGGATAGAAGATGGAATTAAGATGATAATGAAGGATGAATGGACGGCACACATAAACAGACATACACAAACACACCCATGCCTGAGGCGGGACTCGAAGTCGCGATCCTTCCGCACGAGATCGCCACAGCACAACTGCCTTAGCGACCTATTTCCCCTGTCCGTACTGGTCTATTATCTATATATTTAAAAAAATAAGGTATTCTACCACGGCTTCGTTTAGAGCTTCTACTGAACCGATTGTTGTATTTTTCTTTTAATTGGAATGATTGAAGGCGTTGTCATTGTGACAACGCCTTCAATCATTCCAATTATGTAAATGTCAACTACACCTCACCACTGAATCAATATCAATTTTCTTTTAAATGAAAGAATATGATCCTAGATGTGTTATCAGATATTATTAGTGTTGATTCACCAACATTTACGGTGTAAATTAATTAATTAAATCATTACTTATCTATATATTTAAAAAATCAGGTATTCTGCCATGGCTTCGTTTAGAGCTTCTACTGAACCGATTGTTGTATTTTTTCTTTTAAATGAAAGAATACGATCCTAGATGTGTTATCAGATATTATTAGTGTTGATTCACCAACATTTACGGTGTAAATTAATTAATTAAATCATTCATTAATAGTACGCTTATCAATAGTCAATTGTTTTCTTCAAAGGGTGACAGTTTCAAAATCGATACACATGAGTTCATAGAAGTGAGTCCACGCTGTTTCATGGTTTGTTTTGATTGTTGATATTGGTTTTCAATTAGTCAAGGTTTTGTTTCAGTGAAATAATTGCATTGTGATGTTGACAGTTTGCATGTATTTGCTTCTGTGGTGTATTTTGTAGAGAATATCTGTACAGTGGGTTTTGCTGGTTGTACTTTAGTGAAGTTGTTTAGGTTATGTCGAATTCCGAATCGTTGTCCACGCGCCAAAAGACGCAAACGTACATTAACTGAACGCAGAGAAAGAGAAAGTCAGCGTAGGTGTCGTGATAGTGAGTTCATTTCGTTTTCTATTGGGTCATTGTCTATGAAATGTCAGTTTTGTTCTGCTTTGTACTTTCCATGTGAGAGAAATTCTGCAAACGATTTACACTGTGTTGCTTAAATGGAAAAATAAGTATACCTTCGAGCAATATGCCAGAAGAATTGGAACTCCTCATCAGAATATCTTCGTTGATGAAAAAACCTAGAATATATCCTTCAGTATAATAGTGCTATATCTTTTGTGCCGATATTGCATTGCCATCATGGGCCTACGTGTTAAAATTTTGGGAACTCCTCATCACAGAATATCTTCGTTATACTCTCAAGATCCAAACAATGCAATATATTGTGAACATTAGTCTGGGTACAGTATTTAACATTTATCTCAGATCTCACCGTCAAATTTTGACGGGTTCTCACTAGTTATTATTATTATTATTATTATTATTATTATTATTTATCGTCGCATAGGCATCAAGGCCATTAGTGGCTAAACAAATAAATACATTTTATATTCAATACAAACAATAAAAGAATAATAAGTAGTTCATCTAAATGCTGGTGTAAGCATTGATTTCCGTAACAAAATCAATAATTCTCTTGTGATAAACCTTTCGAGTTAAAAATGTCATCATGTCCGCCTTCTAATTAGTATTTTTGTGCTTTTGTATAGAGGGCAGTGAACTATTGTTTTACATTTAGAAAAACTTACAATGGTCACATTTAGGAGGTTTTTTCCCCGTTTCTGTAGGCTTTTGTTCAGTTTCACATAGAACTTTATCGGATAATCTGTCCCAAATGAAGTTGCCTTTTTGACTCTCCGAGATTTCGATGGGGGTCATTGTCATGCACTCATCCCACTAGCTATGTGCACCCTTCAGCGACTCGGAGGGAACTGGCGCTGTTGCGGTCGGTCAGCTGACACCCCCCCTCACTACTTCATCCTGACGGTGTAATTGTTGGTTTAGTGGTGAGTTGTAGTTGACATTTACATAATTGAAATGATTGAAGGCGTTGTCATTTCCAACAATACTATTTATTTCAATAAGAGCAGCTTTCGATGGCTTAGCCATTATCATCAGTTTTCTGCTGTCTGGAAGTCGTTTTGTGACTTGCGCGCTCGTGTAAAGACCTAAGGAATTAAAAGTTAAAGTTTAACGTTGGTAGTACGTCTAGTTCACAGCATTACAGACTCCGTGAACAGCGCTTTGGCGAGCAACCTCTGTGTAACATTTATCACGCCCGAATTAGGGAAGAAAACGGTTTTATTTTCGTCCATGCAAGGCAATACTGACACATTCTTCAAAACTCAATAACTCTGAGGCTGAGGTAAACTTATAGTTCTTAAATAACTGGTTTTCAGAATTTTTCCTTGTATCGAAGGATTAAAAAGAGGCAGGAGTCTTGTTTTCAATACGAAACATCTTCAGATGCTTCCCCAACAAAACTCAAGCTATATTTGCAGTTTCAACATGGTATAAACCAGAAACCCGCAATAAGGGAGGAAATTCCGAAGAGAGGATTGGTTCATGACAAGTAGTTCAGAACTATTTGATGAAATAGAGAATATTTCTTTTGCCACGCTTGGAAAATTGTTTCACTCTTTGCGTCACCGCTGTCGATGCTCCTCTTTAGAGGTGGCATTTCCGAAATAACTGACGTGCGGTGGTCCTGCGGGACAGATCGATTGACGGGTCGTCAATTGTGCGACACAACGTTATCGAATAAGCCACCTCTGACCCACGCTGCACGCGGACGCACGGTTCACGGCCCAATTCACACCGCGTTGCAAAGAGACGGGCGCAAAGTTGCTCAGCTTTGCAAAGTACCTTCGACGCCTCATATGGCCAGTGGCCATTCAGCGGGCAGTGGGTGGGTAAGTGGTGATTGCCCCAACTTGTATTTCTTTGCTCAACTGGGCAAAGACATTGGGGATAATGTTGTTGGAGAGCTTGTGCGTGTTTATTTACTTCACTTCTTCACAGTCCAAAAAGTCCCGCAGTTTCGCTTCAATGAAGTGCCGTTAAATTGGGTTTGATCTTCGGGGTTTCGCTGGACACACGAAGTCAATTAAATAGTCGTTGCTACTGTTGCTGTTGTTCCATGGCTCGACCGCCCGCTGCGAACCTTGGCCGACCAGCGGTGACCCAGCCTCGGCCATGGGGTAAGGGTATGCTTAGCACGAAGACATCCCTTCACCGTATGTACTGGTCTTCATAACCTTAGGATTGGCTTTCTCACCGTCACACAGCAAGAGATACTGGGACATTTGTAAGGAAAGCACAGGTATAATTTGCCCGGCCGGGAATCAAACCCGACGTTGCGCCGTGAAAGCGTGCACGCTAACCAACGAGCCACCGAGGAATGCGTCGTCGTTACGTCGAGTCTGTGACGAATGTATAGTAATGTAACCGGCCACGCACAAAGGATTGTTTAAACAAGGGCACGTCCCGTAGAAACACAGGAATCCTGCGTCTTGGCGAGTTTGGAATGAGTTTGGGATTCCAAAGTATGCGAAAGGACGCTGTCGTCTCCGAGAAACAATCTGCGTTGAAGCAAGTTGGAACCACATGTGCCTGCCGGGTTGCCTCACCGCACCAGTGTTAATTGTTCGTAAACGGCGAAAACTAATTTTCGGATGATTATAACTGATTGATGGAGAGCCCATCGCCCCTCGCGAACTGCGACTTATCGTAGTTTTCCGTGGTTTCTCCGATCAACACCAGGCGAATGGCGGAGCAGGACCCTACCAAACGGGCCACGGACCGCGAGCCCTCTGTCCTTCCTCTTGCTTGTCCTATCCTATCCCCTTACACACACACTTACACTAACATGCACTACACTACCACATATTCCGGGAGATCGGTCGGGAGCTTAGTGCCTGTCCCGGCTGGGGCGGTGCCCTGCTGGTGGGAGAGTCCTGGTTAGGGAAACCCCACTAGCCGACGGTAGGTCGGCGCCGGATCTCGCCATCCAGCGGGAGATCGCAGCCATATCCCGAGGGGAAACATGAACTACACTTACGGGACTAATGACCAAAGCAGTTGTCGCTCCCGGAAACACGAAAAAATCAATCAATCTAATCGACATATCGGATGTTCGAGTAACTTATCTTTTCAGACGATGTGGCGCTGATTACCCGACAAGTGTCGTCGCCTGAATATTGACTCCTATGTAATGCTCATACCTTAATCTATTTTCCTGATGGTACACATATGATTTTGCACTGTGATTATATATTCTATTAAATATCATAAAATAATATTTAGTAATATAAAGTAAAAGAATTTAAATTACTATACTATTATTGTTTTTTATTATTATTATTATTATTATTATTATTATTATTATTATTATGAAATTGCAGTAAAAGATATAAACTGGAGAAAAGAAGCACCCAAATTCCACGTCTAATTTGCTGGGCATTTTATTTCCCCGCGTCACACTCAAGCTCAGACCTGTGGTAGGCTTAGGAAATTTAGTGGTTCCCGCTGCGGAACCATAGAACCGGACTCCGATTCCCCCATTGCTTTTTTTCTCAGTCTGTTGAACCAAGATAACGAGCTGCAAAGAGGAGCGCTGTAATCGCGAGTCTCATTCATTTACTCGGAGGCCAGGCTCTGCATGCCAGTATTGGTTAAAACTACGAAATAGTTTCTTCAATAGGAAGCTTGAGAAACGGAACGCAGCGACCTCGGGCACTGATCCGGTCACAAGAAAACAGAAGGTGATTAGCAACCCCTTCAATTTTTAAACACGCTTTCCATTCCAGAATTGAAATACTGTTCGTAGTTTTGGAGACATTTAAAATTGAACAATTGAATTGGACAATTAAAACCAATTATTTTTTGTTATTACAAATATACAAATTCAACGACCCCCATACCATACGAATTTTACAAACTTTGACATGAGCGGCATTCTTCTGAAAACCTGTGTCCTAATACGAAATTTAATGGCAAAAACAGTGGATTGATTTGATTTTTTCGTGTTTCCGGGCACGTCAACTGTTTTGGTCATTAGTCCCGTTAGTGTAGTGCATGTTTTTTTCTCTGAATATGCGCGGTTATCTTCCCCCGCTGCATGGCGATATCCGGCGCCGATCTACCGTCGGCTAGTGGGGTTCCCCCTAACCAGGACTCTCCCACCAGCAGGGCACCGCCGCAGATGGGACAAGCTCTAAGAGCTCGACAGGTCTCCCGAAATATGTGTAGTGGTGCATGTTAGTGTAAGTGTGTGCGTAAGGGGATAGGATAGGATAAGGAAGAGGAAGGACAGATCGCGCGCGGTCTGTGGCCCGCGCTTGCTAGGGTACTGCTCGGGCATTCGTCTGGTGTTGATCGCAGAAACCACGGAAAAGTACCGATCAGAGCAGCCGGCCGCTAGAATTCTCCTCCAGACAGCGACTGAATTCGATCTAACTGAAAAGCTAGTGTCGAAAATCCTGCCGCCGTGGGGAGTGGTAACCTAGGACCTCCCGGTCAGAGGCGCTGCAGTGACATCAGTTGATGCACTGAGCTACCGCTCCCGGTGCGAATACAGTGGAGATACAGTGAGAATACATAAGAGCATATTTCAATCAGAAGCTTCGTTTTCCAGAAACTCGGGAAACATTTCGTAAAACAACGCCATTTTCCTCAAAAACGTAATCTAAATAGTCGTTGTTTTCCAAGTTTCCTTCAGTTCATAACTCAAGAAAATATAACACAAGAAAAAGAGTAACGTACTGTAAATCAGCTGCGCATATCTCAGCGTTTTAGAGCAAATAGTTTAGAAGGTACAGCCACTCAGAGACCGTATTTTCGAAATTTTAAAAAACACTAGTTTTGGCAAAACGCTTCTAGAGCACATTTATCGTCCGAACGGGCAAATGAGGTTTTCTGAAACTTTATTAACGAGTAGATGAAAAACGATGAAAATAAGGACGTGCACCATTTGAGCAGGCTTCAATATTTAAGTTAAATCAGACTTTCTGGCTTTTGTAAATAATGGATAAAAATATCTCACCCGAGAGTAAATTAAAATTTAATCAGGAAAGTAACTGAACGAGGCTCGAGTGCTATTTCATGATTAATTTCAGTTACTGATAATAGTTTTGTCTTATTTAACAATGATCGGCTTAGTTGATTTATTCCAACATTTTCTACACATTGATTACATCACAGTGCAGAAGACAATATTGTAAAATAATTAAAACTCTTGAATGAAATTGATTAAAAGTGCAACTTCATTAAATGTTTAGGCAAACAAAAATCAAGAATTCAACTATTAGTTTATAATTAGTATGTGTTTTCCATATATAAATCATAATTTCATAAAGTTTATCTGAAAATAAAATTCTGAATTAATGATTTATTTTTTTTTTTATTTCATTATTTGGTATAATGATATATGAAAAATTCACGATTCAAATCGCTTGTACCTTGGAATATTGTGTCATGTTATTTCGTCTGCAGAGATCTCGTTTACCTGTACGAACTAGTGGTGCGACTATACCACATTCTTTCTCGCATTATTTCTAACTTTGGCAACTTTTGAAAATTTAGAGAGTTCAAGAAAATTGAGCTCTGGTCCTTTTTTAAACGTCCTTTGCACTATCCGTTGAAGAAATTTAAAGAAAAGGATTCGTCCTGCTTTTGAGATTTTTTAATGAAATGCATTAATTTAAAGTAGAAATTACGCAAAATTTACTATTTTTTCAAAAATTACACGTAACCTTTTAAAGATGTAATTCTTTTACAACAGTTTTCGTACACATGTGTAGAATTAATATTGTACTTTTGCCGTGTTAATTTCTTGTACTTTTTACAAATACCCAAAATTCACCAAAATGAGATCAGCGCCGCGTGTTTGCCCGTTCTTTACCACATACGAAGAAAAAATTAAAAATATAGAGCCGTTCTAGATAACATAATTGTTTAAAAAATTGTCGACATTCCATGCAAAATGACACGAACACTACTCAAATTTTTCAAAAGTTGTACATGACGCTATTTCAAGATCTGTCTTTGCGCATCAGAATTCATTACAAAATCTCTTTCTTCAATATTGCAATTGTAGGAAGACGAAAAATTGTGAACTTTTGCGATTTTCGAACGAAGACTCCGCCACTTTTATGCTATCTGAGGAAACAAATTTTTAAAATGTTACGAGTTCATGTAAAGTACCCTAAAATATCCCTTTCAAACTCGTAGTCTTCAGTTCGTTTATATCGGTCGGAGAATATCAATTTTAGAGAAAATTGGCGTAATGGTTTAGTCGCTAACTTTGAATATATACGGACGGACAGTCACCAGTAAACTGTACCTGTAAACAACATTTGTAACAATAATGAAAAGAAAATATATCCGTATCTTTAAAAGTTAAATAATTTAACATCGTGCAAAGTATATTCTTAGACTATTTTCAGATTACCCCGACGAATTTCTGCATTTTCATTGCATTTTTAACACATTTTCAAAAGTAATATCACAGCAATTTTAACTTGCACTTTTAAGAGATATTTTGTGCTATTTCACAAAAAACGCGTTACATGAATCGAGTGGATAAATAAAATCTCAAGAAGTGAAATATTACGCAAAACTGCTAACGGACTTGTGAAACTTTCATTCAGCTCCGAGATATCACTTCGTCCTGGAATAACATAAATCCAAGGAAAATATGAATGACAGTTTAGTGAAGAAAATGATTTCGATTAATTTTATAATAACAAAACTTTCATAAAACAATTTTAACAAAACTACTTACAAGAACATCTTGTAAGTTGAACATTCCATGTCTTGGGAGATCATGAAAGTATTTGAAATGGAAGACGTATTAAAACATGAAATAGCAGCGGGATTCATCAATTTCGAGTGGGTTGTGCTGTCAATTTTTATTTTCTTTCGTCGCTTAATTCTTGATTTTGCTTCCCCACACTTTCTGTGTTTCTTTTGCTGTTTTTCGGCACTGAATCTCTAATAATACTGAATTTCAGAGTTTCAAACATTACCAAAACGACACATTTTCATATTATATTGATGCTCACAAGCTATTATGGGCAAAAAACAATTGCTATCTTTAACAACAAAAAGGCAAACAACGTGAATACAGCGATTGCGAAATTGATAGCCATAGGACGACATACTTGTACATCTGGGAATATATTGAATGTATTCTTGTTTAGCATTGGCTTCTTACGAAATGGGCAGACAAGTGAAACAGTCACAGAAGAGTCCTCCCATCTCGAAATTTATTTCCGCTTGCGAAGCGTCTGCATCTGCTAAACACGGCGAGCGTGGAGACAGAGAATTCTAACGCGTTGTTTTGTCAAGGGACGTGCGCCGCAAGTAGGTTGAGCGGCCGTCAGCGGTCCCCGGAGACAATCTTGGCGACGGGGACGCAAACAGAAGCGCAGCGGGCTCCTCCCTCCCCCGCCACGGCAGCGCCACCGGCGTAAAAAATGGCGACCATTCGTCCCCTTCAGCTGTCCACTTCTCTCGGAGTTTATTGCGGTTGCTACGCGACGACGGAGGTTGTTCGTCACCACCCAAGCGGCGTCTTACTTTGCGACCCGTCTGCCGCCCGCGCCTCGTACAAAACCACTCCTGGGTACAGTTTACCGGGTGGCCCACCAACTATGGGCCACCCCCATAACTTCTAAACCATTCACGGTGTCGACATGCGGTTTTCTCTCAACAATGCGGAATCATGGGGCAAGTAATATGCCGTAGAGGTATTGTTCGAAATATTTTTGGTTTTCGAGAAATTTAATCAATTTTGAAGTTTTAAATGGAACTATAATTTTGCTCATTAGCAGTGGATAGATCATAAAAAAGTGGAATCCAATGATGTATCGTATCTTAGTATTTTAGTAGGAACTTTCTCTCTTTCGTTTCCTTTAATTTCCAGGATTTCTTTCAAATTTGGCATCCAAGTTGATAGAACTCTTAGCGTGACCCAGGGTGTACCCACAGGAGCTGGTTCTATCATCACACCTATCACAGTAACTGATAATGCGGCCCAATGGGCAAAGGAACTTGACTTAAGGCTTTAGAATCAATATTTTAAGACTGATAAAATTAACTTCTTATTGTGAATTAGACATATAGTTTTTACTTCAATGTGCTATATTGTTTTTCAATTGTGAACTTGTTCTTTTAATTGTTTTGAATTGCTCTCTGTGTGAAATTTTTCCCCTTTTCTTATTGTATTGTTTCCTGCCATACGAATAAAAAAGTAGGAACTTTAGTATAAAAGTAGGCTCTCTGGCATGTAATTTTACATTAAACGGACATTATTTCCTTTATGGTTTGCTAGTTCATTACTGTGTGTTTATGGATCTCAAAACACGTAACGGTATTGTTAACACCCTTATGGGCCTTTCTGATTCTTTATGCCCGATGACATTTTGAATACTTTATGGCCCGCTCTAATACCAATATAATACATTTTTATGAATTCTATTTATTAAAGTTAAATGCAAACAAATACAGTAGCTAAATGGCATAATGATGAAATAAGTAAAACAACTCGTTATAAAACTTACTTTGCTAAATTGATATGAAATTTGCAATTTTGGCATGTTGGTAATTTCCACCTGCCACTATTTTTTCACTGTTGCGTATCACCTTTATTTAAAATATAGTATGTGCTTCTTGAATTGCAGTACTACTCGTAGTAATAAGATGTATATGGCAAATCGGTTAACATCCTCGGAATATTTTTTTGATGTTATAAATTCCTTTTGGCAATAGAAGCAAATAAACTAAATGAAGCATTTCATCAACGCAATTTACACTGTTATTCACCCTGTTACATAACTCGAATACAGCATAAACATTTTCATGTATTTTTCGACATTTTACTGGAAACCACTTTCCGTAGTTTTGTTAGCTTTTGCGAGAATTTCCGCAGGAACTTCACAATATTCTTTCATTTTGTACGAACAAATCAGTCCAGTAAATAGATACAAACACTGTTTTGTTTATCTGACGTCCTTTGATATGACTATTACATTGCACCTTTTCACATAAAACGCAAAAAACTTATAAAATGTTTCGAATTCTCGTTTAATTCAGCAACGAGCTAGTAAACCATAACGTTTTGTATGCACTATGGGCGTTACTAGACGGTTTTGCCTCTCAGGCGACTTCCAACCTCTCGGGACACAGGCCCTCGAGGTTGGAAGTCGCCATCGGGGCAAAAACATCTTCTTAACGCCCTTGATACATAAATAACTATTGAATGTCCGATGAGAATAATCGAAACTCAATGTTTTCTATCTGGAGATGGTGTATGAGTACACCGATAGGTGGAGATGAGTACACCAGGTAAAGACCGGAGTAATACCCCATCAAACGAACCACGGACCGCGCGTGCTCTTTCTTGCTTTTCGTTATCTTTTTCTGTCCCCTTACACTCACACTAACAAGCACTACACTACTACACATTCCAGGAGACCGGTCTGGGGCTTAGAGCTTGTACGGCTGGGGGCGGTTCCTCACTGGTGGGAGATATCTGGTTGGGGAAAACCCTAAAAGTCGACGGGTAGGTCGGCGTCGCGTCTCGCCACCCACCGACATAAAACATGCACTAATAGAACTAATAACCTATGACAAACATAAATCAGAGCAAAATACTCATTTGCGTTCCAGTGTGAGAACTACATTTTTTATCACTGCTTTTTCTAATTTCTCTAGGGTAAAATCGCGAATAATATTAATGAAACAAAAACGATTCGAAAAATATTACTTTATACCGTTGTTTTAAGTGAAAATATCTGCTCCTGAAGCCCTATTGAACGAAGCAGATACCTCCAGAAACAGAATAAGAAAATGTAAATATTATTTCAAATATTTTACCGTGAATGATTTTCAAACACGTGCTGAAAATATAATAATTTAGCTTCGCCGACTATTCATTTACAAGCTCGTTTCTTGAGACTGTAGATCAGCTCCGGGTCTAAATTTTAATGAGTGGTACTACAATAGCACATACTTTCTCATATTATTTTTAAATGTGCCATTTTTAAAATTCAAAGTTCAACGAAAATGACATCACGAATTGTTTAAAGGACCTTCTTCTACCTATGGAAAATATTTTTTAATATAAATTTCAAGGGCAAATTACAAGATAACAATTCATGTTTTCAAAAATGTATACATGACCTTTCTTAAAGAGATGATTTTCCACAATACACATTGTTTGATCTTCAATTTTGGAGTTTTGAAATGAAAATTGTTTTGCAATTTTTGAAAAAGCTATGAGACTGCCGAAAATGGAACTTGCACCCTATTATTTACTGTCCCTGTTTTCATAAGAGGAGAAAAGAGAAGCAAACGATTTGGTACTCTTTTTTACTGGTTTACTTCCCTATATTTCGCGAAAAATTACCCGAAAACTACTATTGTATTTTCGAAAAATTCAACAAACTTATTTGATGATATGTCTTCAAGGAACAGCTTTTATTAAGGAAAAAATCAAAGTCTTTAATATATTTGTAGGAAGACACCCCCGAAAATGTACTTTTGCAATTTTCAAAAAATCTGGTATTTAAACAAACAAGAGACCTGCACCTCTTAAGCGTTCTTTACTCTATCCGAGGACAAAGTTTAATCAGAAATTTTGGAGCAATTTTTGAGAAAAGTTTGAAAATTTATTTAAGGCTTCGTGTAAAGTATCTTCAAAAATCAAAATAACCGTTCGTAACTGGAGTTCGAATGCAAAGACACGGGTTTGTTCATATCAATCCCTTCCGTCCACCTCTCCGTCCACCTCTCCGTCCACCTCTCCGTCCACCTCTCCGTCCACCTCCGACAACCGCTCCGACAACCGCTCCGACAACCGCTCCGACAACCGCTCCGACAACCGCTCCGACAACCGCTCCGACAACCGCTCCGACAACCGCTCCGACAACCGCTCCGACAACCGCTCCGACAACCGCTCCGACAACCGCTCCGACAACCGCTCCGACAACCGCTCCGACAACCGCTCCGACAACCGCTCCGACAACCGCTCCGACAACCGCTCCCACAACGCTCCGACACCGCTCCGACAACCGCTCCGACAACCGCTCCACAACGCTCCGACAACCGCTCCGACAACCGCTCCGACAACCGCTCCGACAACCGCTCCGACAACCGCTCCGACATCCGACAACCGCTCCGACAACCGCTCCGACAACCGCTCCGACAACCGCTCCGACAACCGCTCCGACAACCGCCCGACAACCGCTCCGACAACCGCTCCGACAACCGCCCGACAACCGCTCCGACAACCGCTCCGACAGCCGCCCGACAACCGCTCCGACAACCGCTCCGACAACCGCTCCGACAACCGCTCCGACAACCGCTCCGACAACCGCTCGCACAACGGCTCCACCATCACCCCTTCAACCGCCCCGGGAACCGCCTCAACGCCGCTCCCGTTCCCTTGTGGCGCGGATGAATCCCAGCTCTTGCTGCGCTGTTGCCGCGCTCAGGGCACTCTGCAGCGCTGCAGCTTTGGCCATGTCGGGCGGTTGCGTGTATTCTGAGCGGAGTTGTTTGTTGAGCAAATACTCCGCGCCGACTGATGTAAATCCTGGTAATTAGGAGCTGCATGTCTAGTGCAGTGGTTGGTGCACTTATAGTGAATTTGTGCA